>PVIY010013162.1:0-59869 GCA_004026745.1 Myrmecophaga tridactyla
TTTCTCTATTATTGTTTTATTTCTTTTTCTGATGTCTTTTTATTTCTTTCTCTAAATCGATGCAAATGTTCTAAAAAATGATGAATATGCAACTATATGATAATATTAAGAATTACTGATTGTATATGTAGAATGGAATGATATATTAATGTTCTTTTGTTAAGTTTTTTAATTAATAAAAAGTTTAAAAAAAAAATTTTCACAGACAGACAAAGGCTGAGAGAATTTGTAACAAGAGATCAGCCCTACAGGAAATACTAAAGGCAGTTCTGTCAGCTGAAAAAATAAGACAGGAGAGGGAGGTTCTGGAGGAGAGCACAGAATTGAAGAATATCAGTAAGGACAGCTTAAAGGATAAAAAGAGAAAGGCTAAGGAATATATAGATCTGACAAATAAAAAACAAAAGATAAGATGGTAGGTTCAAGAACAGTTTTTTTGTTATAACTTTGAATGTTAACAGACTAAATTCACCAATTAAAAGATACAATTGGCAGAATGGATTAAGAAATTTGATCCATCTATATGCTGCATACACGAGACTCATCTTAGACCCAAGGATACAAATAGATTGAAGCTGAAAGGATGAGAAAAGATGTTCTGTACAAGCTGTAACCAAAAGAAAGCAGGAATAGCTATGCTAATATCAGACAAAATAGATTTTAAATGTAAAGACATCGTAAGAGACAAGGAAGGACACTACAATTAATAAAAGGAGCAATTCACCAAGAAGAAATAACAATCATAAATGTTTATGCTACCAGTCAAGGAGCTCCAAAGTACAGGAGACAGACATTTGACAAAACTAAAGAGAGCAATAGATGTTTCAACAATAATAGTGGGAGACTTCAATGCACCACTCTCCTTGGATAGAACAACCAGACAGAGGATCAATAAGGAAATAGAGAACTTAAACAATCTGATAAATGAATTAGACCTAACAGACATATATAGATCATTACATCCCAAAACACCAGATACACATTCTTCTTTAGTGCTCATGGAATGTTCTCCAGGATAGATCCTAAGCTGGGGCACAAAATAGGTCTTTGTAAATTTAAAAATATTGAAATAATCCAAAAACACTCGACGGAATGATGCTGGAAATAATAACCACCAAGGATCCAAATTTTCACAGATATATGGAAACTAAATAACTCACTCTTAAACAACTGGTGGGTCAAAGAAGAAATTGCCTGAGAAATAAGTAAATGTCTGAAGATGAATGGAAAATGAGAATACAACATATCAGAACTTATGGGATGCAGCAAAGACAGTGATGGAAGGGAAATTTCTTGCCCTGAATGCTTGTATTAAAAAAAGAAGAGACTTCCGGGCCAAGATGGCGACTTAACAATGTGGGCATTTTAGTTCATCCTCCAGAAAAACTACTAAATAACCAGAAACAGTACAGAACAGCTCCTGGGCCATGTCAGTGACCAGACACACAGCGTACCCCAGTCTGGACCAGCTGGACGCCCCCCCAGAACCGTGAGTTCCCCAAGCCATGGCAGCCGGCCCCCCTCCCCAACAGGCTGCTTCCCAGAGAGGGCAGGAAAGGGACTTTACCAGCAGCAGGGGCTGAGCCCAACTAAACGCCAATTGTGGAATTAATTAAAAAGTACTGACTACTAAAAATAGGTCCCCAGCTCAGGTGAACCTGGTCAAAGCGGAGGTCGCTGATCTTTGCCCTGGAGCTGGGCTGATGGAAAAAGAAAAAAAAAGGAAACAGAGGTTTTTGTGGCTGTGTTTCTACAAAGGCTCGACTGCCTCTGGATTCAGCAGTGGGACTTCTCGGGCTGCAACTGCCTCAGACATATGCAGAAACATGGTTGTTTGAGAGCTTGTCTGGAGACTTTGCCTTCCCCAGGGGAGGGGTGAAGTCCAACTCAGGTGGAATCCCTCCCTCAAGGAATTCAGACCTCAGGGCTTGGTAATTTGAAGCCATTAAAGCCAGCCTACAATCTCTCCTCTGTCTCCACCACGTTCCCAGCAGGGAGAGTATGCCAAAGTTAAAGGTACCACATCATCTTATGCTGGTGGGACCTGCAGGCAGACAAGCGCCACATACTGGGCAGGATATGAAAAACAGAGTCCAGAGACTTCACAGGAAAGTCTTTCAACTTGCTGGGTCTCACCCTTAGGGAAAACCAATGCAGGTGACTCTTTCCTCCTGATAGGAGGCCAGTTTGGTCTGGGAAAATCCAGCTGGGGTCTATAATACCTAGGTAGACCCTCCTAAGTGTCAGGGGGAAATGGCACCATACAAGCAGGGCAAGAAACAAGAAAAGAAGAACTGAAAAATTCTCCTCTGTTAAACAAAACCTAAGCTAGAGGTCCAGATAAAGCTGAACTGAATGTCAAAGAACAGATAGACAACAAATTCATCAGCAAGATAACCCTAGGTAAAAGAACTGAAAGCAATCTCCAGAATAAACTAATTAAGGTAATTAAATGCCTAGACGCCAGCAAAAAATAACAACTCACACTAGGAAAATTGAAGATATGGTCCAGTCAAAGGAACAAACCAACAATTCAAATGAGCTACAGGAGCTGAAACAATTAATTCAGAATATACGAATAGATATGGAAAACCTCTTCAAAAATCAAATCAAAGAATTGAGGGAGGATATAAAGAAGGCAAGGAATGAACAAAAAGAAGAAATTGAAAGTCTGAAAAAACAATGGGAATGAAAGGCATGGTAGAAGAGATGAAAAAAACAATGGAAACCTGCAATGGTAGATTTCGAGAGACAGAGCATAGGATTAGTGAACTGGAAGACGGAACATCTGAAATCCAACGAGAAACAGAAAATATAGGGAAAAAATGGAAAAATATGAGCAGAGACTCAGGGAATTGAAGGACAATATGACGCACACAAATATACATGTTGTGGGTGTCCCAGAAGGAGAAGAGAAGGGAAAAGGAGGAGAAAAACTAATGGAGGAAATTATCACTGAAAATTTCCCAACTCTTATGAAAGACTTAAAATTACAGATCCAAGAAGTGCAGCATACCCCAAAGAGAATAGATCCAAATAGACATACTCCAAGACACTTACTAATCACAATGTCAGAGGTCAAAGAGAAAGAGAGAATCTTGAAAGCAGCAAGAGAAAAGCAATCCATTACATACAAGGGAAGCCCAATAACACTATGCGTAGATTTCTCAGCAGAAACCATGGAGGCGAGAAGACAGTGAGATGATATATTTAAATTATTAAAAGAGAAAAATTGCCAACCAAGAATTCTATATCCAGCAAAATTGTCCTTCAAAAATGAGGGAGAAATTAAAACATTTTCAGACAAAAAATCACTGAGAGAATTTGTGACCAAGAGACCAGCTCTGCAAGAAATACTAAAGGGAGCACTAGAGACAGATATGAAAAGATAGAAGAGAGAGGTGTGGAGAAGAGTGTAGAAAGGAAGACTATGAGTAAAGGTAAAAAGAAGGAAAATTAGATATGACATAAAATCCAGAAGGCAAAATAGTAGAAGAAAGTACTACTCATGCAGTAATAACACTAAATGTTAATGTATTAAACTCCCGAGTCAAAAGACATAGACTGGCAGAATGGATTAAAAAACAGGACCCATCTATATGCTGTCTCTACTCAGAGGACATGAGGGCAAGGACACAAACGGACATTTGCACACCAATATTTATAGCAGCATTATTTACAATTACCAAGAGATGGAAACAGCCAAAATGTCCATCAACAGACAGGTGGCTAAACAAAGTGTGGCATATACATACGATGGAATATTATGCAGCTGTAACACAGAATAAAGTTATGAAGCATGTAACAACATGGATGGACCTTACGAACATTATGCTGAGTGAAATTTACCAAAAACAATAGGACAAATACTGTATGGTCTCACTGACATGAACTGACATTAGTGAACAAACTTGGAATATTTCGTTGGTGACAGAGACCATCAGGACATAGAAATAGGGTAAGATATTGGGTAATTGGAGCTGAAGGGATACAGATTGTGCAACAGGACTGAATATAAAAACTCAGAAATGGACAGCACAATACTATCTAACTGTAATACAATTATGTTAAAACACTGAATGAAGTTGAATGTGAGAATGATAGAGGGAGGAGGGCTGGAGGCATAAATGAAATCACAAAGAAAAATAGATGATAAAGATTGAGATGGTATAATCTAGGAATGCCTAGAGTGTATAATGATAGTGACTAAATGTACAAATTTAAAAAATGTTTTTGCATGAGGAAGAACAAAGGAATATCATTACTGCAGGGTGCTGAAAATTGATGGCAATTAATATTTTAAAATTTCAACTTATGTGTGAGACTAAAGCAAAAAATGTTTATTTGGTACAGAATTTATATTTTGACTAGTGCATGTCCTAATATAACTTATATAGATAGTTGGTTGAACAACATAAGTACATGGAACCTTGATTAGGACATGAGATTTTGTTGGTTTGTCCAGAATGATGCCCCGATGAATCCCAGAGTGATTTGATCAGTGAGTGGAAAAGTATTTGCAAAGTCTCCTTTGGGGAATGGTGAGAATGGGGGAAAATTCAACCCCCCCAGTTGAATTCTTGATATTCTCATAAGCAGTGTGGACAAACAAAGCTATAGGCTAAGCCCCCAGTCTTGGGGTTTGTTCATATGAAACTTAACCCCACAAAGAATAGGTCAAGCCTACTTAAAATTAGGCTTAAGAGCCATCCCCAAGAGAGACTCTTTTGTTGCTCAGATGTGGCCTCTCTCTCCAGCCAACACAACAACCAAACTTACCACCCTCCCCCTGTCTATGTGGGACATGACTCCCAGGAGTGTGGACCTTCCTGGCAACGTGGGACAGAAATCCTAGAATGAGCAGAGACTCAGCATGAAGGGATTGAGAAAAACCCTAGAATGAGCTGAGACTCAGCATCAAGGGATTGAGAAAACCTTCTCGACCAAAAGGGGGATGAGTGAAAGGAGACAAAGTGTCAATGGCTGAGAGATTCCAAACAGTCGAGAGGCTGTCCTGGAGGTTATTCTTATGCATTAAGTAGATATCACCTTGTTATTCAAGATGTAATGGAGCAGCTGGAGGGAACTGCCTGAAAATGTAGAGCTGTGTTCCAGTAGCCATGTTTCTTGATGATGATTGTATAATGATATAGCTTTCACAATGTGACTGTATGATTGTGAAAACCTTGTGTCTGATGCTCCTTTTATCTACCTTGTCAACAGATGAGTAGAACATATGGAATAAAATTAAATAATAAGGGGTACAAATGTTAAAATAAAAAAAAGAAGAAAGAGCAAAAATCAAGGACTTAATTGCTTACCTGGAGGAACTAGCAAAAGAACAGCAAACTAACCCCAAAGCAAATAGAAGAAGAGAGATAACAAAGATTAAAGCAGAAATAAATGAATTGGAGAACAAAAGAATAATAGAGAAAATCAACAAAGCCAAAAGTTGATTCTTTGAGAAAATCAATAAAATAATGGACCCTTAGCCAGGCTTACAAAGAAAAAAAGAGAGAGTATGCAAATAAGCAGAAATGAAAAGGTAGTCCTTACCACAGACCTTGAAGAAATTTTTTAAAAATTGTAAGAGGATACTATGAACAACTACACACCAATGAACTAGACAACTTAGAGGAAATGGACAAATTCCTAGAAACACATGAACAACCTACACTGACTCAAGAAGAAATAGAAGATCTCAAGAAATCAATCACAATCAAAATCTTCCTACAAAGAAAAGGCCAAGGCCAGATGGCTTCACAGGGGAATTTTATAATAACATTTCAAAAAGAACTAACTCCTCAAACTCCTCAAAAAAATTTGAGGAAAGAGGAATACTATCTCAAGTATGGAAGGGAAAGAGACATCAAATAGCTAAAAATATCTTTAAAAAGAAGAACAAAGTGGCAAGATTAACAGTTCCTGATTTTAAAGCTTATTATAAAAGCCACAGCAGTCAAAAAAGCATAGTATAGACACAAAGATAGAAGAATTGATCAATGGAATTAAGTCGAGAGTGTGGAAATAGACCACCAAATCTATGGTCAACTGATCATTGATGACGCTTCCAAATCCACTGAATTGGGACAAAACAGTCTGTGCTAGTTCGAATCTTGTGCACCCCAGAAGAGCCATGTCCTTTAATCCTCATTCAGTACTGCTGGGTGGGACCTTTCTGATTGTTTCCATGGAGATGTGATCCACCCAATTGTGGGTGGTAACTTTTGATTAGATGGTTTTCATGGAGCTGTGTCTCTACCCATTCAAGGTGGGGTTGCTTACTGGAACCCTTTAAGAGGGAACCATATTGGAAAAAGCTTGAGAGCCCATGCAGCCAGAGACCTTTGCAGATGAAGAAAGAAAACACCCCCAGGAGAGCTTCATGAAACAAGAAGCCTGGAAGGAAAGCACATGAAGAGATGTTCATTTTCATTAACTACGGGAAATGCAGATCAAGATTACAATGAGGTAATCACCCCACATCTATAAGAATGACTGCTACTAAACAAGCAGGAAACTGCAAATATTGGAGAGGATGTGGAGAAATTGGAACACTTTTGCCCAGCTGGTAGGAATGTATAATGGTACTGTCACTATGCAAGACAGTTTGGCAGTTCCTTAGAAAACTAAATATCAAGTTATCCCTATGACCTGGCAATACTATTATTTGAATACCCAGAAGAGCTGAGAGCAGTGACATAAACAGACATTTGCACACTGATGTTCCTAGCAGCATCATTCACAATTGCCAAAAGATGGAACCAATCAAAGTGCCCCTCAATAGATGAGTGGATAAACAAAATGTGGTGTGTATATACACCAAATTTTGTTTGTATATATATATATATATATATATATATATATATATATAACCAAATATATATAAGGCAAACAAATCAGACAGGAAGAAGTAAACATTACTTCAAGTTACCCCTATACACATATTATTTGGTTGCCTTATATATATTGGGTTGCCATATATATACGATGAAATATTATGCAGCAATAATATGAAATGATATTCTGAAGCATATGATAACATGTATGAACATTGATGACATAATGCTGAATGAAATAAGCCAGACACAAAAGAATAGATAGTGTATGATTTTGCTTTTATGACCTTAATGAAGGTAAACTCAGAGCCTTTTAATATAGAATAGAGGAGACATAGAGATACATGGAAGCCAGAGATAGGTGAATGGTTATCTAATGAGGTTGAATTTAAATCTAAGGTAATGCATAGAAGTCATGGCAGTTCATGAGTGGTTCTATAAGTAATATTGCCTAATTGAAGGTGAACATGACTGAAAGGGGTTCTATTTAACCTTGCATCCCACTGATTATCACTACAAATATAAATAAGTTCTTGCATGAACTACTTCAAAGGTATGAATCATGTACAAAGATTAAATAATATTGTGGTATAGGGGGAAACTACTATTGCATGCTGTGGTCTATGTTTAACAGGAGGACATCAGCAGTACTATGGTAATACCAGGGATAAATAATTGGGTTGGGGGAGGATAAGAGTTAAGGGTAGGTTTGGATTTTCTATTTGGTGAGGGTGTGTCTATCAGTCATTTTTCTCTTGGAAGCAATGGAAATTTTCTAAAACTGAGAGTGTTGATTGCAATACAGCCAAGTGACAATAATGTGAGACATGGATTCTTGACTATGGACATTATACATGATGTCCACGGATGAAAGTGGATAAAGCTTACACTGACTGAGAAGTAGAATGGTGAACTGTGGTGTATACATATCATTAAATATGGTGAGGCTATATAAAGGAACTAAGTTGTGAGACATGCAATGAGGTGAATGAATCTGGGGGACATTATATGATGCAAAATAAGCCAGAAACTAAACAAGTATTTTAGAAAATACTTATAAGAAAATTGAGGCCTAGATTGTAAGCCCTTATAGCAGTTACATTTAGTCTGGAGCTGTAATTGTTTTTCCTAAATTTTGAGACCCTGTGCATATAATCTGGTTTCTCACTGGAACTTTGGGTACCTGTGTGACACCCAAGACTCAGAGTAGGATTTCTACAGATCTGAAAATAAGCAATGCTACAAACAACTATTAAAGAAACTGAAAAAGAGATCAGGCTTCAATTAGAGATAAGAACAAAGCCGGGGTCAGGACTAAGATAAATCAGAATACAGGGGTAAGGAGGACATTGTCTATATTTTAGAACTTCACCTACCCAGTGAGACCAATGGAAGGTTTTATCCAAAACTTAAATTCCTGAATGGATAGATCATTTAACCAACCCAAACACATGGAGCCCAGAATGGGAATGTGGGCTTGTAATTCTGTATAGCTTAATTAATGCCTGGATACTTCCCAGAATATGTTGGGCAGATAATTAAAAAGTATTGGCAAAGTCCCTTGAGGAACAGGAGAAAAAATAGGGAAATATTAAACTTTATTACTGGGGAAACCCCTGATACTCTCTCAGACATTAGAGACTCCCAGTGAATAGGCCTACCTATAGTTATGCCTAAGAGTTACTTCCAGAAAGCTTCTTTTGTTACTCAGATGTGGCCTCTTTCTCTCTATGCCCAACTCTACAAGTAAAATCAGTACCTTCCCCCCTGTGTGGGACATGACATCCAGGGTTGAAAGTCTTCCTGGCAATGTGGGAGATGACTCCCAGGGATGAACCTGGCCCTGGCACCATGGGATCGATAATTCCTTCCTGACCAAATGAGGGGAAAGAATTGCAATGAAATAAGTTATCAGTGGCTGAGAGAGTTCAAACAAAGCCGAAAGGCTATTCTGGAGGCTGCTCTTATGCAAGCTTCAGCTAGGTACTGCTATTTACCATGGTTTGCCAAACCCCAACCAAAACCTTTCCTGCCATCCCTAAAGAACACCTAGGGCTTTAGCTGAGATTCTACAAAATTAGTTTGATATGTGATTACTTTCCAGAAAACTACAACCTCCAGATGGGTTCCTAGGCCAGATAAATCCTGAAACCCAGAGGCCTCGCCTGTCCAGAACATCAGCTAGTTCCATTCCCCTATTCCATTTATCAACAGCCCTTTCCAACATGAAAAAATTAGAGTGGGTATAGTCTAAATACCCCTAAAGACTGAGAGGATGATCAGAGGAGAAGGAGAAGTTATAACAGAGAAGATGGAATTTAGCAAATTAGTATGACTGCTGAATCATTGTATCACTATTTCTTTTAGTTTCCAGTATCTTGTGACAGCTAGAAGGAACAATCTAAAATTGTGGAACTGTAACCCACACCAAACTCTGAATTCTGTTCTAAAACTATTTGCTACAATGTATTTTGAAATTTATTGGTTTTTTGTATATATATTGTATTTCACGATAAATATAGAAATGAAATTAAAAAAAAATAAGGCATCAGTTGCCAAGAGAGATTGAAAGGAGTCAAGAGGCTATTCTGAAGATTATGTTTATGCAAGTTTCAGTTAGATTGTGCTAATTGCTATGGTTTGCTAAACCCCAATCAGCATCACCCATAAGAACACCTAGAGCTCCAGCTGAGACTCTATAATGGTTTCATGTACTAGGTTTGCCTTCCTGGAACATGTAATTCCTGGAGGGTTCCTAGGTCACAGAAATCCTGAAACTCAGAAGGACCAGTCTCTTCAAATTTGTCAATTAATTTCATCCCCCTATTCTTTAGTGTGGACACCCTTTCTCAATATGAAAAAAATCAGATCTAGCATTGCCCAAAGATCCCTGCAGATTGGGAGATTAAAGGGGAAGGAGGAGGAATAACAGAGAAAATGGGGTTTACCAAATGAGTGTGGCTGCTGAAACATGCCCCAGATTTCCCTGTTGTAATGTTTAAGCAAAACAAGACTAAAAAACTGCTGTTGATGAAAAGAACTTTGATTCTTGTTTGACTTGTGGTTCCAATGCATTTATGCAACCTAAACAAGATACTTCTCATAAATCTATAATTCCAACACAAGCTTTTCTCCCTACGGAAATGCTTTTTTCTTCCTAACACACCATCAGTTGCATTCTTGGCAAAACTTTTCTCTCTGACTGTTAGCCTGTGATTAATTTTCTCTCTCCAATATTTTGTAGAAGACTGCTGTGAACTGAAATTGGAGGTCACAGTTTCCTTCCAAACATTAGGCTCTGGAGGAAGGACATGGCCTTACTGCCCAAAAGAAGATCTCTGTCAAGCTGAAGCCAGCTGTGAAAGCTTTGAAGTTTCAATTTTCTTCACCCTGTTATCAGCTCCTCTGGTATCCAAATTTTTCAGGTGTCATTAAGTTTCAGTAATGGCAGGGAATAGTTAAATCCAAATTTTATTCCTCCATTACACGAGGTTTTATTTCTGAAATTGTTTGTTTTTGTTGGGTTGTTTTAAGAAATTGCTTGGTTTATTTACTTAAATTTCCAAATTCATGCTGGGTGCTTTAATGAAGTAGTAAATTTCTGTAAAAGAAATAAGCTCTCAGGTTATTAAAATTGCATCATTGATTTGTCCCTATGAGTTTTGTGGGGAAAATAGCTCAGACAAGCTGCCAAATAAGTAAAATCTAGAGTTTAAAAAGAACTTTAAATTCATTAGTTTGATATGTGTATTCTCATTTTTTTTTCACCCTATATCCCAGCCATTACCAATGCTTATCAAATTTAAATGTTCATAAAAATAACCCAAGGAGCTAGTTAAATACACAAATTCCAGGACAACATTCCCCAAATTTCAGCTCCATTGACCCTGGGAAAGAGCCCAAGAATCTGCATTTTTAATAAGCATCCAATGCAAGTGATCTATAAATCACAATTTGAAAATACTCTTTTAGACATTCAAATGTAAATCACACTAAATTTTTTTTTTTTTTTTTTTTTTTACTTTTTCTATTGTATGGTATAACATCAAAGCAAAGAAATAAAAAAGCAATAGTTTTCAAAGCACTCTTCAACAAGTGGTTACAGGACAGATCCCAGAGTTTGTCATGGGCTACTATATGATCCTGTCAGATTTTTCCTCCTGGCTGCTCCAGAATATAGGAGGCTACAGGGCTTAAATGCTTTTTTATCATCACAATTGACTTTTTTCCTTCTTTTTTGTGAAAAATAACATATATACAAAAAAAGCTATAAGTTTCAAAGCACGGCACCACAATTAGTTGTAGAACATATTTCAGACTTCGACGTGGGTTACAATTCCACAATTTTAGGTTTTTACTTCTAGCTGCTCTAAAATACTGGAGGCTATCAATGCAATGATTCAGCATTCATATTAATTTATTAAGTCCTATCTTCTATGTATAATTCCACCATCACCTTTGATCTTTCCATCCCTCTCTTTAGGGGTGTTTGGGCTATGGCCATTCTAAATTTTTATATTGGAAGGGTCTATCACTAATATGGGGTAGGGAGATGAAACTAGCTCATGTTCTGGAGAGGCTGGGTCCTCTAGGTTTCATGATTTATCTGGACCCAGGACCCATCTGGAGGTTGTAGGTTTCTGGAAAGTTACTCTAGTGCATGGAACCCTTGTGGAATCTTATATATTGCTCTAGGTGTTCTTTAGGATTGGCTGGAATGGTCCTGGTTGGGGGTTGACAGGTTATGATAAGTAACAGGGTCTAACTGAAGCTTGCATAAGAACAACTTCCAGAGTTGCCTCTTGACTCTATTTGTAATCTCTCTGCCACTGATACTTTATTAGTTACACTTCTTCTTACCCTTTTGGTCAGGATGGAATTATTGATCCCATGGTGCCAGGGCCAGATTCATCCCTGAGAGTCATCTCCCACGTTGCCAGAGAGACTTTCACCCCTGGATGTCATGTCCCACGTAGCGGAGAGGGCAATGATTTCACTTGCAGAGTTGGTCTTAAGGAGAGTGAAGCCACATCTGAGCAACAAAAGAAGTCCTCCAGAAGTAACTCTTAGGCATGCCTGTAGGTAGCCTAAGCTTCTCTGCTACATATATAAGCTTCACAAGAGTAAGCCTCAGGATCGAGGGCATGGTCTATTGATTTGGGTGTTCTTAAAATTTGACACAGTATCAGGGGATTCCCTGTTGGTAAGGTTTAATAGCTCCATATTCTTTCTCCCATCCCTCAAGAGACTTTGCCGATACTTTTTGATTATCTAATATCGATCTTAAATTCTTTATAGGCATTGTTCTTCCTTATCACCTGATGAGAGAGCTGGCTGCTCGTCCCACCCCATCCTTTGCATGCTCCTGACCAACCTGTCTTTGGGCATACCTAGCTTAAGAAAACTCCCTCACCCAAGATCACGCCTCCTTCCACGGGAAGCCCACATCCAGTGGCTGATAAATGGAAAGTTTAAAGAGCTGGCTCCTTTGTTTTCAAATCGGGTCAAATCTGAAGGGCCGGCTCAACCCCAGAGCTCCCTGTGGGATCGGCTGAGGCCTTCTTTATGTTTGTCGTGGAGCGCCACTTTTTCCTCTACCAAATCTTCTTTCTTTCCTTTCCTTTCCTTTCCACAGGTGTTAATCCCAGGAACCCTCCCTAATAAACGTCCTTCACATGAATCTCTACCTCAGAGTCTGTTTCCTGGGAAACCCAAACTTTAATACCAATTTTTCAATTTTATGAAGAGTTCAGTAAAAACTAGTTGTTTGCAAATGGCCAATAAGCACATGAAAAGATGTTAAACATCCTTCGCCATTAAGGAACTGCAAATCAAGACCACAATGAAACACAACCCATTATTTTTTAAGTGATAATAACAAGTGTTGCAGAAGATGTGAAGAAATAGGAACTCTTGAGTATTTTTGGTGGGAATGTAAAATGGCACAGCCACTGTGGAAAATAGTTTGGCTGTTCCTCAGAGAGTTAAATATAAAATTTTTATATTTATATTTATATTACTATTTTATAGTTATATACCCCAGCAATCCCAATTCTCAGTATATACCCAAAACAATTGAAAGCAGGGATATGAAGTATTATTAGTACACCAATGTTCATGGAAGCATTATTCTCAATTCACAAAGGTAGAAGCAATGTAACTATCCATTGACAGACTAATATTGGTAAATAAAATAGTATAGATATTATTTAACCATTAAAAGGAATTAAGTTCTAATACATGCTACAACATGAATGAGCGTTGAAGATATCATGTTGAGTGAAATAAGCGAGACATAAAAGGACAAATATTATAAGATCTCACCTATATGAAACAACTGGAATATGCAAATTCATAGAGACAGACAGTCAATTTACCAGGGATAAGGGATAGGCATAGGGAATGAAGAATCAATGCTTAGTAGGTATAGAGTTTCTGTATGGGGTGATAAAAAGTTTGGGCAATGGAGGGTGATGATGGTAGCATAACATTCTCAGTGTGATTAACACCATTTAATTGTATGCTTTAAAATGGTTATGCGGGAAATTTTATTTTTCAGCTTTGTTACCACAATTAAAAAAAAAACGGGTAGTTTGTAGTTCCATGATTATTAGAAGGGCTGTTTTTTTCCTGGCATTTCTTAGCCATTTGTACTCTGAATTGTCTCTTGTTTTGTTCATTTTTCTTTGGGGTTGCTATCCCCTCTTCCAACAGAATTATGTTTTATTAATTTTCTTTCCCTTATTAATTTGCTTTTAATAAATTAAAGATATTAATTCTTTGTCTGATGAGTTCAGACCTGCCCAATGTCACATTCCCTTCTCAGCAGATTATCTAGTCTATGAGAATTGATACAATTCTGGCAGTTGAAGTTTTGTTTATGGTCATTTTTGAACACAGTTATTTAAATATTTATGTATCAATTTTTTTCCTTTATTGTTTCTGCCTTTTGCATTGTACCCAGAAAGGCCTTCTACATTGGATAATTCTGATGTTGAAACACACTGTGTAATCAGTCTCCATACTTTTTATTAAACACTTTCTCATTTTCTACTCACTGCAAGAATCTAAACTCCCCAAAGCAAACTACATCTCCGGATTCAAGAGTTGTTAGAACTGGTTCTCTTTGCTTTAGAAGTAAAGTGAAGGGAGAAAGTGATGACCTCATTCTCCCTAAGTTAACCCCATTCACCCAAATCTTTATAACCTTCTATCTTTTGTGACTTCGCAATTCACCAATCTTTTTTTTCATTGACCCTATTGACTAATGTAGACCTACATATTAAGGTCCCATATTGTGGGCTGCTTAGTAGTCTGCCATCTAGTGGTGAAAGTGGAGAATTACAGTGGGGGTTGGGGAAAGGAAAAGGTAAAATGTCATTTACTGTCTAGGAAGAAGGAAAGAAGGGCAAAGGCTTGGATTTGTGATGGAGGCCAACGATGGTTTGGGGAATGAAGTGAAACCTAGACAGTAGCAAAACTCATTGACATTTAGTGAGGTGTGTAAAAAAGTTCTTAGCATAGACAACTGGAAGTCACTGGTTTAAATCTTGATGTGACATTTTTATATTAAAAATTTAGAGGTGGAATGTAGACCCTTGCTATAATGCTATGGCGACCTCTTGTGGTTCAAAACCAAAACGATCCTTTTAAAAAAGCATTGTGGCCCTCTGAGCAGCATATTATTTTAGACTTAGACTTAGATGACTTCTTTCAATGTTCACCCAAGCTGTTAATCAGTGATTTTCAGTGGTATAAGGAAAATTTTTCTTTCATATATTTCTGTAATATTTGAATTTTTGCAAAAAGTGTGCATTGCTCTGAAGACCAGAAAAGAAAACAATAAGGACAGAGAAAAAGATAATTAAACACAGGGGAAAATTATTGTCTCACTCAGTAACTGTTTTTCTGAAAGTCAGAATGTAGAGTTTGGATGAAACTACTAACGCCCATAAGTTTTTTAAATAGATAGCCATGATTTTGAACTTTTCACCTATGCTTTATAGACCTACCTATATAAATATTGAATTTAAATATTAATGAGTGATGACTGATTTTTGTATTTTTTTAATCAGATTAAAAATTCTTGCCTTAGAACAGATTTCATAATAAGAAATGAAATAAGGTCACTGAAGGACAATGAGATATTATGAAGGTAGAAAGATATGTACTAAATCAGGTCCAGGTTTAATTAACTATAAAAGCACAAAATATTATTTTGTTTAAGTACAAAAGGTGAATCATTATGGCAAATAGCACATTACAAATTATTGACAGGAAAGATTCAATAACTAACCAACACCTAAAATACTTTTAGTCTGCTCTTCAGGAAAAAGAAAATATTAAAACACATTGAAACTTTAAAATATATAAAATTAGCAAAGGATAAAAGATCCCACTCTAACCTCACACATGAGGGATTCTTCTGGCTGAAGTAGTTTAGAAAGTCAGTGATGACAGTTCACAAATTCTTCTGTTTATAAGAAGCGAGTTAAACCAGGACTGCGCTTTGGCTGGATAACACAATAGCTGTTCTGAGTCAATGTCAAGGGAGCAATTTTGGTTTGCCTGCAGTTTTCTTGTACTAAAGATAGTCACATGCTTTCTGGTTTTTCTCACTGTAATCCACTTAAATGAAGTTGGGACTCTTAAAAACATATACCAGAGTTAAGGTTACATGGCATTAAAATCCAAACATTTCAGCATAATGATTTTCTTGGACTCATATGGGAGGTTTGTTTTGTCTTGACTTATTCCAGTTGGGAAATGTAAGTACTGGACAGAAAAATTAAGGAAAGGCAACTCTGTACCCATTTACCAAAGTACTGTCCCCTATCTGAGCAAGGAAAATCTCAGTAAGGTCTTTGAAATCTGATTCCTCCTTGTAATGACCTTGGCTTTCAGAGGAATATGTGGCCATCACACTACTTATTGCCCTGTCCACAACACTGCAGACTTTGCCTTTTCCGCAAGTATAAAGAACTGCAATGCTAAATCAGAGCTCCTTGGAGAAATGATTCCAGGTTTGGACAAAAAATATACAAAATAAGCATCGACCATTCTGTCATTCCAGAAAATGAGGAAGCTATCAAAGACTACCAGGATTATGTCAAAAGAGCATGTTGACTATGTTTAAACCCATAAGTCTATAATAATATTTTTTAAATCCCTAATTAATCACTTTTGGAGGAAGAGAATATTTGACCACTCAATTTTAAAACTAGGAACCCTTTAAGCACTTATCCTGTCTTTCATATACAAATTGTAAAAAGGGTAAATAGGAGTTAATACTAGAATTCTTTTTTTATCAAAATATTACAGTTAAGAAATGAAAAAGAAAGCTCAGACCCCTCAATATGGTAGAGAAGCTTCAGGGCTCCATCCCCCTGTGGGAACTTTGAACAACCAGCAAGAACAGGAAGAAACATTTTTCTCAGAGCTCCAGAAAACAGTAAAAGGACTGCAGTAACAGGGCGGAGTGCTGAATCAAGGAAAAGTCTCCTGAGAAATTCTGGCTGGCTCCTCTCTCATCTTCTCACCGACTCCAAGGGGAGCCGGCCCACATTCCCGGTGCCTGGACCTGGTTCCAGAGGAAGAAGAGGCCAGGACTCTTCTTGTGTACATGCAGGGAACCTGTATGCCTGGCCCAATCTGTCTGGTGGTGGCTGGTGGGACTCACCTTGCCAGAACTCGCCCTGCATGTAGAAGGCAGCTCCTAGAGCTCTGCTACACAACACAGTGGGAGGACAGACAAGTTGTGCTGCCTGGGGCAAGGGAGTAATGGCTATTAGACATATAGTGCAGTGCTTGGGACCATGAGGAAACAGTTTCTTAAGGAAAAGGTAACATTATATAACAGTGTAAATGAGGGAATTCCTAGGGCCACACATGCATGCCCCAAATGAGACACCTGTGCAGAAAGGAGCAGGAAGGCCCCTACACTTTGGCTGGAGCAATTCTCATACAACTCATTGTATACATAAACCCTAAAGGAGAGCTCTTGACAGGTTAATCTACAAAGACTGTGAAAGATATTTTCTTTTCTTTTTCCCTTTTTTTTTTTTTTGTTAACTGCTGGCATTTGAGGAAAACTGTCATACACTAGCTGGTTGCAAGCTTAAGGAACAGATGCTGCATGGTCTCCATTTCAGTGATAACATTAAGATATCAACATCTCCAGATTTCAATGAAAGATTACAAAACATACAAAGAAACAGGAAGTGATGCCCAGCAAAGGAGAAGATTAAAGCATTGGAAACCATTAACATGAAGAATTAAACCTAGGGCATTCCAGGCAATAACTCAAAAAATAAAATTTAAAAAAAAGGTGCTAAATAGGTTCAAACAGCTAAAGGAAAACATAGACAAAGAACGAAAGGAAATCAGGAAAATGATAGATGAATACAGACAATTTCAGTAGAGAGATGGAAATTATGAAAAGGGACCAAACAGAGCTGAAGACCACAGTAACAAATTTAAAATTCCCTAGAAGGATTCAACAGCAGATTGGAACTGGCAGAAGAAAGAATCAGTGAAATTGAAATCATTCAGTCTGAGGAACAAAAAGAAGAGGGAATGAAGAAAAGAGAACAGAGCCTGAGGAACCTGTACGGAAGAGAAAAGGGGGCAGAGAGAATGTTTATTGAAATAATGGCTGAAAACTTCCCAAATTTAACAAAATACATGAATATGCATATCCAAGATGCTCACAAATTCCAAACGGAATAATCCTAAATAGACCCACACTGCAGCATGTTATACTCAGGCTGTTGAATGCCAAAGATAAAACGAGAATTCTGAAAGCCACAAGGAAGAAACATCATGGCACATGCAAGGGATCCTTGATAAGAGTAAGTGACAGGTTCTCATTGGAAACCGTGGAGGTAAGAAGGCAGTGGGATGACATATTTAAAGTGCTGAAAGGTAAAAAAAAAATGACCATCTAAGAATTTTATATCAGGCAAAACTGTCGTTCAACAATAGGGAGAGAAATTAAGACATCCCTGGACACACAATACCGGGGTAGCTTTTCACCACTAGACCAGTGCTATAAGAAATACTCAAGGGAATCTGCAGGGTTAAAGGACACTAGTGCAGGCCCCTGTGGCTCAGCGGCAGAGTTCTCGCCTGCCATGCCAGAGACCCGGGTTCGATTCCCGGGGCCTGCCCATGTGAAAAAAAAAAAGGAAAGGACACTAGACAGTGCAAAGAAATATAGATCTCCATTGAGAGTAAAGACATAAGTAAACATGAAATGTCAGTACTGTTGTATTTTTGGCTTGTAACTGCATTTTTTATTTTCTATAGTATCTAAAAATAAGTACATAAAATCTTATATCAATAGTTTCACGTTCGTATTGTATAAACGTGATGTATGTAATCATTGTGACATTGTATGTGACAAATGTAATTTGTGACAAAGAATTATATAAAGGTGGGGGGGTGGAGGGTATAGGAACATAGTTGTTTATACCATTGAAGTTAAATTGTTGTCAAACAAATGAGATTGTTATAGATTTAGGATGTTAAATTTAAGTCCCATGGCAATTGCAAAGAAAATATCAGAGCATATGTAAGCTCGTAGAGACAAATTAGAGTACGGTTGCCAGGGTTGGGGATTAGAGATCACTGGGGAGTTAATACATAATAGGTAAACGGTTTCTGTTTGGGGAGATGGGAAAACTTTAGTAATAGAAGGTGGTAAGGGTACTGCAGTATTGTGAATGTGATTAATCCCATTGAATGACATGCTTGGGAGTAGCTGAAACGGGAAATATTTACACTGAGTATATATTCCCACAATTAAAAAAAGAAGAAGAGGAGCAACTGAACAGGCAATGACAATTAAATGCAATCCTAGAAGAGATCTAGTGAGGGAGGACAAAAGGCTCAAACGGACATTATTGGGGCATATGAAAAAATCAGAATATAGACTGTAAGCTTTATATCGATGTTAAATTGCTTGAACTTGGTAAATGCATTTAAGTTGGTCACATAAGTGACTGTCCTTGTTCTTGAGAAATGTGCATGGCAATACTAAGTGTTCAAGGAGGATAATGTATGCAACCTGCACTCAAGTGTTCAGAAAACTGGATGGATAGATATGTAGATAGGTGATGGATGGATGGATGATTGGATAATACAGCAAATGTGGCAAAACCTTAAAATTGGTGGATTTGTATCTGGGAGGGTAAGGGTATATGGGATTTCTCTGTATAGGGTTCATATTATTTTTGTAACTGTTCTGTAACTTTAAATGTGTTTCAAAACAAAAAAATTATCTACAAAAGTAAAAATAAAAAAACAAAAGGAAATAAAGAAATGCTAGGAAAAGATATAATCATTTTATTATGTTTAATGAAATAATGCATCTAGACAGTGATCATAAATGGCTGCTAACATTAAAAAGTGAGACATTACATGCATCCTGATAGAAATATTAAATACCACTATGAGGTGCTTGTGTGAAAAAAAATATATGTACGTATATATATATATAAGTTAAAGGACACCTCGGGATACAATCAGCAAACTCCAAATTGTGGGAAACTATATTGGACATGTGACCAAGTTTCTTAATAGAACAAGAAAAAGTAGGATTAGGAGAAGGAAAAGAGTACCTAAAAGAAAGTTAAGAGACAAATGGAGCAATTGCAGTGTCTCCTGTTAAAAACAAACCTACTGTAAAAGAAATAAAATGTATGAGACCATTAAGGAAATTTGAACACTGGCTAGATATTTAATGATATTAAGGAATGATTCTGGATATTATATGATAGAACCATCATATAATAAGAGGGTCTTTATCTTTTAGAGCTATTGATTATTTATAGGTGAAATAATGATCTTGGATTTATTTGAAAATAATTCAGGGTTGGGAGGAAGTAGGCAAGGTTACAGATCAGGGACTGGCAAATTATGAACCACAGAACAAATTTGACCCCCACTGCCTGTTTTTATAGATAAAGTTTTATTGGAACAGTCATGCCTATAATCTGTTGTCTACGCCTGCCTTCATACCACACTGGTAGAATCAAGTTGTTGCAGCAGAGACTGTGCGGCACAAATTATAGGAAAACATAGTAAAATAATTAGAAGATGACATTTTTATAATTTTTTTACATGTAAATTTTTCATTTAAATTTGAATAATGACTATATTTAATGATCGTCTTACAAAACTCCTGGAAATGTATCAGTTGACTTTCACAAGGCTGTAGGGGCAGGCGCTAGCACACCATTCCCTTTCTCTAACTCCTCCCCTTGTTTGCACATCTACACTTGCATCTCTTTTTCAGTAACTCCACCTCCCCAAAGTTGCTCACACTTTCTGAGTAGGAAAAAGCCATCCTCGTCCTCTGACTTTTTTCCTTGTTTTCAATAATATCCATTTGACTTTGCTGACGATGTTACTGCATCAGAACGGGGTTAGGAGGGGAGGGTCACACGTGTAACTAAGGCAAGTGGCCGTGAGGCTGCAGAAGTGCTCCAGTTCAGTAGCCTTGGTGCCAACACACTCACCCCATGTCCAGGATTCTCTAAGTGAATGTTAGAGGGGAAGAAAATTTTCTTCCGTGCAGGAAGGGATGTTCTCTCCCCTCACCTCCTTGTAGCCTGTAGAGAAAGGCCCCGAGAAAAATATTCCTAAAGTTTGAAGATACTTGAAAGAAGGGAGAACTGGTATTTTATGTCCCTTTTAGACATCTCCTAAGCCACTGGATGTAAATGTCCTGCCCCTGTGCCTCAGAATCAGAGGGAAAAGCCTAGGATAATATGATATGATGGAGGCTGTGAGGAGAGAAAAGACAAACACCATTCTAAGCATTTGTTGTACTGAGCTTGAGAGAGGTATTAGCCCCATTTTACTGAGGAAAAAACTGAGGCACAGAAAGGGTGAGTAAACAGCCTGAAATTACCAGCAATAAGTGGCAGAACCAGTTTAGAGTTGGTGCTTCTAATCACTATTTACCCTAATATAGAAAGATGGAGTTTCTTCCTACAAAATAGGTGAGGCCGCAGTACTAAGGTATTATGTCTCATTGACAGTAATTTCAAATTCTGATTGCTCCAGAAAATTCAACCACCAGCAAAAAACTAACAAAAATGTTGAAACTATAGCAGTGTTACAGTGAATGTAAAGATGAAAGTATAAAAAGAAGGCAAAATCTGGGAGAGATTCTGTGCCAGATCATCCTGTGAATTGGAGGTGAAAGATGGAATGATGACATATGCATGGGAAAGGGCTAGAAAGCTACAATTTTGCCATGTAGGGGAAATTAGGAGGTTTGCTAGCCTCCAGGTTCAGTTTGGAATGTGGTTGTATTATGTTCAACTTCGTTATCATGCAGGGCTTGGTTGATGGCAAATAACCACACATATGCCCTTACAGTCTAAATAAAGCAGTCCGGCTCAGTGCCACAACATATGAGGCATTGCTATCTCCTGATTTAGAGGAGTGAAATATCTGTCTCTGTCAATCTCTCTCTCTCTGTATATGTATGTATATATATATATATGTATGTATACGGGGATTTTGTGTTTTTTTTTAAGTGAGGTCATTAATAGATTGATGTGAAACTTGCAGAGAAGGGAGACCAGACCCTATTCTAGAGGAGTTGCCAAGACAATAAATTAGTAATAGGAGGACAAGACAGAAAACCACAGCCAGTGCCTTCTGGTTGCTCCTAATATTCATTCTCCCATTACTTTCAGTATAGCAGGATTTTAGCTGGGTTGTCTGGAATGAAGACCATATTTTCCAGCTCTCCTTGCAGTTCACAATAGCTATGCGATTGTGTTCAGAGGAACATAAGTAAAATTGGCATGTACATAATTCAAAAAGTGTCCTTAAAGGAAAGGCCACTCATTTTACCTTCTTTGTCCTCCTTGTTGGCTGGAATGGAGATATGATGGTTCAACTAGACCAGCCAATTTGCTCATGAAGTCACCTTGGGACTGGAGGCAAATCCACAAGATGGTTGGAGCTCATGTCCTTGAGGAAAGCTTCTATACCAGCTCTGAACTGCTGACTTCAGGACTTCCCAAATGTGACAAGAAATAAATATCTGCTATGTGAACGTCACAAACAGGGGCATGAGTGAATAAGGTCAAGATTGGATTTACAGCAAAACAGCCCAATGCTGAGTCCTTCAGTATTACAGGAATGAAAATGGCATGAGTAGAATTTCTTATATTTCACTCTTACGGACATGAATGCCGAGGCTTCAGGTAGAGGTCAAATGGCCCCAATTATGCAGAGGGGAAGGTCCAAACAAAGCCTGTATTTAATAAGACAACTCAACTTCAGTATTATGATAAAAAGCCAGGCTAAATAGACTCATTCCCCACCGTTCTCACTCCATGCTCAGCCACATCCAACTTCTCACAGTCCTTGAAATTCCCCAAATTCTTTCCCACCTCCTTATCTCTGCACATAATCTTTTTTTGCTGAAATCTTTTCTTGCTTTGCTGCTTGACAAATTCCTACTCTTCCTTTGAGAAACAAATTGAATGTCACCTCCTGTGACTTCCCAGTCACCCTGACTACCCCAGACCAAGTTAGATGTTTCTGGTTCTGTGCCCTTATGTCACTCTGCAAATGACTCTATTACTGCATGCTTCACATTGATTGTAATTGACTGTTGATATTTGTTTTCACCTCCAGACCAAGAAGTCCTTGAAATCAAAGATAATTCCTTGGCCAATTTTTAACCTCAGGGCTTAGTACAGGTCCTGGCACAATAGAGGCTTTAAAAATATATATATGTAAGCATCTGAGATGAGTAGGGCTGTCAAATAAAAAAACACTTTTAATGACCACTTTATTGTCAATGTTTACAATTTAACTTTCTCTGTTAGGGGGTAAAACTCAAGCCTAAAGTGCTCGCACATTACTCTGCTTGCTGCAGAGTAAAACTTCTTGACTTCAACTTTCAGTAGCCAAAAAGGATTACAGGAAAATAGGTGATTGGATAATAGGAAAACACAAATTCATTTCTAATATGGATCCCCACTACCAATATCGTATCCCAAATATTTAACAATAATATAATGTTACTTTCCATTGGTTAATATGTAGAAGGCAATATAAAGGTAGGATAAAGAGTATGAACTTTGGACTAAGAAAGAGCTAGATTGAAATTCTGAGTTGCCCACTTATTTATTGCTGACTGGCAATGGGTAAATGTTCAGTATCTTTGAGCAGCATCTGAATGTGGGACAATAAGTTTACTGTGAGTTTTGAGTGTCACAATATATGGAGAACTTAGCACAGTGTCAGGGTATATAGAAATACTCAAATGATTGTGACTATTATTATTGCTAGACTTAGAATTGATTGTTTCTAAAATTATAAATCAGCTCCTGGATAGCTGGAAAGGTTATGAGAAGAAAGGATTTTATGATCTCCTTCTGGCCTTTTCCTGGTCTTGGTCTTCTCAATATATTTATCAAACACTTAGATGAAGATACAAATGTCAATCATGCAATTTGTAGAGGTCACTCCCATAGAACTGAGAGACAGTACAATGGATTATAGAATAAAATACTAAAAGTATTGAGCAGCCTGGAACCTGGGGCCAAAAGAATCAGATAAAATTAATGAGATTTTTTTATAAATTCTTACATTTAAGCTTGAAGACTCAACTCTACACATACAGAGAATAAAATACTTGGATTAATATGAATTTCATTTTAAAGCAAACAAGGTTTTCTCATTGATTGTATACTCAAAGCCATAATAAATCAAATTCACAATGTTCATGCAAAGTCAAACTTATGTTGTATTGATAGAAATATAATATCCAACCCCCATACAAAGGAATAGGGCTCCTATATCCTACATTAATCAAATTACATTTGGAGTCGTGTTTTCAGTATTCTGTGTCACATTTTAATGCATATACTAATTTATAAACATTCAGAAGAATATAACCAGGGTTTTGAAGGTGATGAAATTATCATTGTCAGTATCAAAGTTAACATTTATTGACTGTTTATTGCAATTTGCCTGGCACTGTGCTAAACATTCTATCCTTGGTTGATCTTCACAACCATCATTTGAAGTAGGTTCTCTTTTTCCACCTGTTTTACAAAGGAGAAAGCTGAGTTTTTCAGTGTTTAAGAAACTTGTCCAAAGACATGGAACTAGTAAAAGATGAAGCAAGAACAGGAATAGCTGACAGTTTGTGGTAAAATTCTTTAAAATTTACATGACCCATTTATTTGCATTTTCTCAATAAATATTAATTGAACACAGTGCCATTGTTGAGATTATACAACTGTGGTTGAGATATATGATATTTCTTGTCCAGTCACACCACAAGCAAATGGCAAGACATTAAAAACACACAATCTCACACACACACACACACAACCACACACATATTTAAGGCCCACAAGAGCAGATATATCTCTGCCTAGATTGTCACTATCTCAGTGCCTAGAACAGTGCCTGACATACAATAGGTGAAAATAAATACTTCCTGAAAAATTGAAGACCCTCAATACCAAAGATCTTTTCATTCCAAATTATTTGATAGTTTCACTATTACTGTCCTACCTCATGTTTGGCAGAAAAATTGAAGGAAGGAGGTATATTTCTCTCAGAAAAGAAACTACTTAAGGAGAGTTATTTTCAAATCTATGAGGAGCTAGCATTTGAAAGAAGGATTCTCTCTGGTTGTATGATAGTATCATAAACAATAGAAGTGACAAGCAATTTAATTCAATATAAAATAAATTTCATGTCGGTGACATCTGCCTAAAAATGAAATGGACATCACGTATGTCTATGGAATGGGCTTGTTTGTCACTAAAACCTATGCTGGTTAGGGTCTGCTGTATTTTATCTGCTATGTTGAAATCTTCTGGTGTTGTCTATCAATATAAGGTTAAGAATAAATGATCAATGTATCTTTTATTTTAAAAAATGAAATGGACAGCATTTTTTGAGAATGGAAACTCCTAATCAGAGGAAGTATTCAAGCAGAAGAACTTTGAAAGAGTGGCTGAGCGGTGGATTTTAGCCTTGATATGTAGGCTGTCAGAGAACATTGTTCCTTTGCAATTCTTAGATTCTAAGATTTCATGCTTTATTTTCTATACATCTGAAGAACGTGAAAGGAAAACTAGATAAAAAGGAGACAATTTGAAGAATACTTATTATAGCCATTATAATTGTAGGTGGAAGCAGAGCCCAGCTGCAAAAAAACTGAGATAAAATTTGTGGCCAAGATCTAAATAAATAAATAATTATAATGTGTGCTGGTTTGAAGCTATTATGTACTTCAGAAAAGGCCATGTTCTTTTAATCCATTCTTTGGGTGCAGCCCTATTGTGGGTGGGACCTTTTGATTAGGTTATTCAATTGAGATGTGGCCCGGCCCATTCAAAGTGGGTCTTAATCTTTACTGAAGTCCTTTATGAGGATAAAAGACAGAAGAAGCTTAGAGAGGTCAGAGAGAAGCATTCAGAGGAGTTTGGAGAGAGCTGAGAACACCACTGAAGCCAGAGGCTGAAAGCCACAGGACTCAGAGTGAAACCAGCAGATGCCAGCCATGGGCCTACCCACGTGACAGAGGTGTCCCAGATGCCAGCAGCCTTCTTCAGAGTCCAGGTATCATCATGTTGATGCCTTCATTTGGACATTTTCATGGCCTAGAAACTGTAAACTATAAGTTAAGAAATCCCCATTTTAAAAGCCAACCCATTTCTTGTATATTGCATCCTGGCAGCTTTAGCAAACTGAAACACAATGCAGAGAGAAAATTAGGGCATAGGAGAAACATTTACCATGTAGCGGGAGGACGGAAACCCATGGTGAATTGAGAAAGCTTCTTAGGCCAGTATTTCATAACATTTTTTTTATTATTGCCTCTATTAAGGAACCTTTGTAGATCATTTTTTCCTAATTGAGTATCCGTGAAATTTAAATACTGTATGTTGAAGATTTAATCCTGTCCCCCACAAAGACTTATTCAAGTCCTAAGCCTGAATCTTGTGGATGTGAACCCATTTGTAAATACAATCTTGTCTTTTTAATGTAGTTTTATTGACAAAACATAACGACATACAAACACAAACATTCTTAACATATGAACATTCCATTCTTGGTATATAATCAATGACTCACAATATCATCACATAGTTGTATATTCATCACTGTGATCATTTCTTAGAACATTTGCATCACTCCAGAAAAAGAAATAAAAAGAAAAAATCCATGCATACTATATCCCTTACCCCTCCCTCTCATTGACCACTAGTATCTCCATCTATCCAATATATTATAACCTTTATTCCCCCTTGTAAATAGGATCTTTAAAGATCCTGTAAGTTAAAATAAGGCCAAACTGAATTAGGGTGGGCCTTAATCCAATAAGACTGGAATCCATATAAGCAGAAGAAATTCGGACATGGGAGTAGGAGAGAGAAGACAGATGGCTATGTGACAGAGACAGAGGTTGAGTTATGGACTACCTACAAGCTACCACCAGAATCCCACAGACTTCAGAGAAGGCATGACCCTGCGGACACCTGGATTTTGGACTTTGAGCCTCCAAAACTGTGAGATTCTTGTCATTTATGTTGAGAAGTCTGTGATGCTTTGTTACAGCAGCCCTGGCAAACTAAGCACGATGGATACACTGTCTATGTATTGTATGTATATCTGTGCTTTGTATATAAGGAGTAGGATTTTTTTGGCTCCTAATTTTCATCCCCTTAGGGGGCCTCCCAACACATGTTAAGTTTGAGCTGAGACTTAAAAGATAAGGAATTTTCTAGAAAAACAAGTAATAAATATAATAGATAACGTGGTGGACTCTTACTCTGTGCCAGGTGCTTTTCTAGGAGCTTTACTGTATTTATTCTAGAACAGCCATGCAAAGGGATCATGGCTCTAGAGCTAAAAACCTCTTCTTGTGTGAAGGGGGAAAGAGAAAAGCAGAAATGGTTGAAGTTCAAGGGCAGACAGGCTAGCGGCCACCCAGAAGGATCTTGTCTGCCACACACATGAGATTAGAGTTTTATCATACACCTGCTGTACTGATCGAACTGGCAGTTTTACATCTCAACTTAGATACCCCATAGGCTTCCCCAACTAAAAATGTCCAAATCTGAATTCGTTATCTTCGTAGGTCTTTCCTCACCTTTCCTAGGTCAACTTTATGCTGGTGAAGTATTTCTCAAATTCTTAAATCATGATCCATAGTAAGAATACATTTTACATTGCAACCGAGTTAATATGTGTGATGTGCGTATGAAACAAAGCTTTCAAAACATTGAACAATGTGCTTAACACTCTAAAATTTTCTGTTCTATTGAATACTGGTGATGTTTCACTATCTTGATTTCATGATCCACTAATAGGCTGCGATTGCAACTTGAAAAATTTTGTAGAGAAAAAGCCCTACTTATTTCTCGGTCCCTAAAGCCTGCTTCAGTCTAATAAACATCTGAAAATGTAGATGGCAGGATTATTAGGGATGCTTCCTTGAGATCTAGAGAAACCTAAACATAGTAACTATTGCCAATTCAGTGTGGAAGCTAATTCTTCCCAAAGAGAGGTCCAATGGAAATCTATCAAGGAGGCATCTGGCATGATGGACAGAACAAGGATTCTGGGTTGTCCCGTTAGACCACTGGTTCAGGAATTTAGAGTCCATAAAAAATCTCCTGGAATGCTTATTAAAAACAAAGATTCTCGAGTCTTCCAACATGCAGCAGATGCACACAGCCAATGCATTCTCTGTGTTAGAAGTTCTGAGCAATGTCCAGGAATCTTCATTTTGTAGCAAGCACCTCACATGATGTTAAAGCAGGCAATCAAAGTGCATTTTGAGAAAGCATGGAATTCTCTTATCACATGTTGGAAACTGTCTAGCCCTAGGCAATATGTTGAACTACATGAAATTGCTGATACACAACCTATTTTTTTTTTTTAGGTACAAAAGAGAGGATATATTAAAAATGAAAAAAGATATTACCAAAACAAATGACAAATATATCAAACACCTTCAGATCCAGAAAACTAACATCTTTATTGACTGCCAGATACACAGTTATGATACTTTATCTTTTGCTTTTGCTTTATAAGTCATTGATTTCCTCTTCATGTGACAATTTTATAACAGTATTTTCTATAGAAGGAATTAAAACCATGGTTCTCCTCTAGCAGGGATAATGGAAATTTGATTTTTATTCTTTCTAAAAGTTTAGAGAAGTTTCAGGGTCACCATTCATTTTTGGTAAGGCCAGGTACCTTTTTAGGGATTGTCAAACTATTAAATTTCCTTCTTATATAAGATGCAAGATTTCAGGGCATTTCAAGTTTTCTTGAATGGTGCTAATGTTTGAAAATTATGTTAACATATACAGCACAACATTTCCCATTTTAACAACTTTCTAGTATACAATTCAATGCTGTTAATTACATTCAATGTTGTGCCACCATCATCCTATCCTGATGGTATATCTTTTTGTTTGTTTGTTTGTTTGCATGGGCAGGCTCCTGGAATTGAACCCAGGTCACCTGCACAGCAGGTAAGAATTCTGCCACTGAACCACCATGCACCACCCCTGGTAATGTATCTTAAACAATTTTTGAACTGATGATATTCATTAGCTCTTTTATTGTCTATGTCCTCACTGCAATTGCTTATTTGTGAATTCTGTTATTCTCAGGATTGCATTCTCTCTTTTTTACCTTTAGTTGTTTTTTATTCAAGAAGAGCTTCCTAATCTCACCTTCATTTCAAGCATTTAAAGATATCGACATTTTTAATTATACCAATTTCTGTACTATGAAATTAGATACAAGATGACTTTTTTTTTACTTTTTTTTAAACAAAACAACATACAAACACGAACGTTCTTACCATATGATCATTCCATTCTTGGTATACAAACAATAACTTACAATATCATCACATAGTTGTATATTTACCACACACAACCTATTTTTTAACCCATGAAAGTAGTACATTCGTATGGTTCAACCTAAAACATGGTGCTCTAGTTTGCTAGCTGTCAGAATGCAACACACCAGAGATGGACCGGCTTTTAATAAAAGGGGATTTACTTCACTAAAAATGTATAGTTCTTCAGAGGAAAGGTAGCTAATAGTCAAGTTTCTTTCTTATGCAGGAAGCCACAGGGTGATCTCTGCTGACCTTCTCTCCAGGCCTCTGGGTTCCAACAACTTTCCCCGGGGTGATTCCTTTCTTCATTTCCAAAGGCCTGGGCTGAGCTGCCAGTGCTGAGATGAGGAATGCTAGCTGCTTGGGCTATGCTACGTTGAACTCTCTCATTTGAGCATCCAGACAATTAAATCAAACGTCATTCATTGCAGCAGGCACACCTCCTAGCCGACTGCAGATGCAATGAGCAACAGATGAGGTTCACATGCCTTTGGCTCATGACCACAGCAACAGAACGAGGCACCTTCACCTGGCCACATTGACACCTGAACCTAACTACCACACATGGGGAGTTTGGGAATGGTAGAATTATGGAGGGAAGGGGTTATTAATCATAATAATAAGAGCCTCTACCACTCTACCATTCCTGAACACTTTCAAATTCTGGGTATTGTATTAAGCTAAGATTGATTTCTCTGTGGTTCTCAACCACTGAAAACGGAATCCACATTGATTTGGTCTTAGCTAGCTTCCTCCAAACAATTTGGAAATACTGCGACTGGAGAATTTCTGGCATTTTAATTTCAATTAAGAATTCGATATACATTATATATCTGAAACTATATATGCAAAACATTTGCATTCAGGATATTTGACAATTTTTTTGAGCTAGGTGTATGGGAGAATAAGAACTCTTTTTGGAGCAGAAACTCAACAAGAAAATCTTGGCTTAATTAAGTACTTAAGTATTACCAGCTGTGCATTTGGAGCGACCTCACAGCTTCTGAAGGCTCGTTCCCTTTATGTGATTCAGGTGAACTTTGCAAATGTTGTGGCTTATTATCATAGAACTATACCTTGTGTACCTGCTTCCAGAATTGTTTTCAGACCTCTGCCTCTAGATTGAGTGGGAAGCAGCTACCTGCCTTTGGGAATTTTAAGACATTACTAACCATTTGTATCACAAACAAGTGTGTTGCCAAATTAGCTTCTGATGAATTACTTGCTCACATTTGTTCTATTCACATAAATTAACTTTTTTTTTTAGATCTCTTTCTTCTACTAGTTCTCAGGAAATTTAAAACAAATGTAATTTACAGTTGAAAGCTCTGATGTGGGGCGGGGAGGCAGAATGTTTATTAAACATTCAGGCATTTCAGGCCTTCCAGTAGCACAGCTGGGCGGGGGTCGCTAGATGTGGGAGGGGATAGGGTTAACCCCTTACACCCCCTCCCTGCAACCCCCTTACTCTCCATCTCCCACGGGGGTTTGCTTCCCCGTTTCCTGGGGTCATCTGGCTGATTCACTGTGGCCATCAAAACAGGGGGAGGAGGCTGTGGAAAGCCACTGAAACCGGGGGAAACTAGTCATAAAAATCCTGACTATCAGCTGACAGTCCGCCTGACAGCTACCAGCCCTTTTTCCAGCCTAGCACCAGTCTCCAGGAGCCGACGGGGACTGGAGGTCTTCTGCAGCCTAAATCGTCTGAGTTCTCTTCCCCCATGCTTGAGAGTGCGGAGCTGTGCTTTAACGCTGACCATGGCTACCTGGAGGGCCTGGTGCGGGGCTGCAAAGCGGGCCTCCTGACCCAGCAGGACTACCTCAACCTGGTCCAGTGTGAGACCTTGGAAGGTAAGTCGGCTCCTATCCCCATTTAAGAGAGGGAAAAAACAATGTGTGTGTGTGGGGGATGATCTTGCCCACCCCAAGAATGGAGAAGGGACTTATGTTCCCATGGCCTGAGAGCCCCATAAACTCATTCTTATTCCCAGGGTCCAGACTTCAGGGGTCCATGAACTTGAATGAGGAGAAAAAAAAAATCTCTATTTTCAATATTTTCCAAGTGAAATTTATTATTTCTTTTAATTGTGAATCTAAGCAGCAAACCATGGTAGTTCATATTAGCAGTACCTGTCATTTGTGTGACCAGTACAAATTACCCATATTTTCATATCCCTTTACAGTTCTTGCAGAGACCTGGAAATATCGTTTATATTCTTTCACTATTTCAAAGTTTGGTAGCTGTTACACTCACCGATTGATCTTGATATTCAATGTCTTAATAAATAAGCTCAATATTTATTGCAAATTTTTTAAATGTTGCGACAATAATTTTAATAGGATTTCCTTTATAAGCCTATGTATTTTTATTATATACATTTATTATATACATTATTCGGAGAAATGGGTCCATAGGTTTCATGAAATTGCCAAGGGGGCCACAGCAAAAAAAAAAATTAAAAAGCTAACAATCTTAGTCTAGAAAATTTTATTCTATCCCCAATATCTTAGTATCTATTGATTTAAGAGTTGTCTTTAGCTGAAGCTTAAAAAACATCAAGAGACACCTATGATAGGCCTGCCTTGGATTCAAAAAGTCCCTACTGTGACCTCTGCCAGGTCAAGGCAGGTGACTTGGGATTCAAAGCACCTGAGTATCAGATTCTGCATTTGCAAAATGCAGTGGCGATGCTGCAGTGCAGAGTTGTAGGTAGAAATATATGCGATAAAACCTGAGAATGCATCAAAAACTGAGAAGCGCTCCCAGCAAACGGAAAATAATCGTAAGCCACAGTATTTTCAAAATCTTACTAAAGATGATTTCACATCTATAATAGTACTTTTATTATTGAAAACAGCAATACTTGCTCATTTCTAAATGTTCTTTTGAATCCAATATATGTCAATAATAAAGTTTTCAAAACTAGCCAGATTATTCTAGAAAAGCAAGGAAACAGTGACTATAAACTTCCTAGAAATATATTAGAAGGTGAACACACACACACAAGAAAAATCTCTGAAGGTGACTTTGCAGGCAGCTTCTATAGTGAGCTGAAGGCTGCAGAGGCCATTCATTCATTTATAGTTCTGACCAGTTAAAGCCAGAGAGGAGCTGCCCGAGTTGAGTCAGCCCTTACCTTTCAGTTTCAATGGAAACAGCTTGAAACTGATTCTCTCAGATGATAACAAACTGATTCTCCTGGCTGCAGATAATTACCATGCAATCTCAAATCCTAGATCACTTCAGCATTTTATATTAAGAGTGTAGTAGCTGGAGAAGTTAAAAATGTACAGAAAATCTGCATAAATTCAACTAAAAACAAATTAAAGTGTACCGGATGGAATAAGTGCTTCTAAGAGAAGTCATTTGAGTGAATTGTATTTGGTTTTCAGTCAAGCTTTTAAATGAGCTAAGGAATGCAAATTTAAATGCAAAATATACCTAAAATATATTTCTACAGATTTTTTTTATCTGTAGAAAACATCCTTTAAGCCCTCTCTCAGCGATATCAGAGAGAAACCAAGAGAAGACATTCTAAAGCCACATATTGAATTTTAGAAAATAAAAAGGCAAAAAAGATAAAAATCAGGAATTTAAAAGTTGCTTCCAAGTATTTTCTGCCAAGGGCCCTTTTGATCTAATGATGCAATTGAGGGAGGGGAAAGGAAGAGGAGGGAATAAGGGTTAACAAATCTATCATCTCTCCAATCACTTAGGTGAATGTGGTCCCTTCAGTTTCAAATTGGGAGAGAAGGAAAGGTTTCAGACCTATTTGAAAATCTGAAGAATGAACTTTTCAGAGACGTAGACACAGGTGCATCCACACAGAAGTACCCACGAAATGTCAGGGGCTCTATGGACACAAATCTGCTGTGTACACCATTGCTTTGTCATCATCGCATCTTATGGCTTCTGCCTTTTTTTCCTCCCAATAGTATTTTCAATCATTCATTTCATAAATATGTTTGAATCTCTGAGCCAGTGTACTCTTTGGAGACTCCCCGAAATGGCAAATGTGAGTCATCAAACCATGGTTTGGCTTATAAGGGTTGCTGAGAAATTAAACCTAAATAAGGATTTCATGCCCTCAGTTAACAGCTGAGTAAACTGAGGTTTAGACTAATCCTAACAGACTGACAGTCACAGAGGATGGAGATAGCTAGGTCTCTTTTTCTGTTCTAATATGTCGCTGCCTCCTGAGTATAAATTGAAGATACATTAATAGGTCTGCAATGATGATGTCAGCTCCATTTGGATTTAGAAATAACAAGGACTATCCTGATGATTTCAGAGGCTGTTGGGAAATAAGCAACTTGTGAAATGCAATGCAAAGGTTGCATCTGTGAACACATTTAGAGAGAAATCCAGTCAGATTCGAAACTGAATTAAGAGTTGAAGATAAATCAAGGACATTTGTTGGGTTAGAAGTTAGGAACTTTGGGATTCCTAGCTTTTGCACAAAGTATGCATGGCTAAAGAAGAGCAGATAAAATTGTTATTATAGGAAAATGTATAAAGCAGGCACTTTATGTAAAAGAAAAGCAAACCTGGCAAAGATTAAATTTACCTTTAGTCTTTTAAAGTTCTCTGATCTTGAACAAAAAAGAATTTGTTCTGATATCAACAGATTATTTTAAAACCACTTACAGGTGGTAAATTTGGAAGAGAGAAAATAAAGATTGTACAGAAAAAGCTTTGAGAAGACCTAATATTAATATTTGTACTTAATTGTGGCATGGTTGTGCAAGGGTGATCCGAAACACTTATCTATTCCAAGGCCTGCCCCTGACTAACAGAATAATCTGAACCAGTCACCAAAATCCTCTGAAACTCAGTCTTTCCTACGTACAAAAGAGGGAAGCTGTCTGTGTCGCCTTTTGTCACTGGTAGAGCTTTGAGGCAGTTTCCATAAAGAAGTTTGAAGGACTTTAAAAATGACTCTGAACCAAAATAATAACTTTAAAAGGGTATAAAATATTTTCAAAAAAATAAAAATAAAACTGCTATTTTCATCAGATTGTTTTATTTTTTATTTCAACCAATACTGTGATGTTATGTTCTCTTCTTTTTTTTAAAAGACAACATGGTGAAATTAATATTTTAGAGTTCTAGAATTTAATAATAAATGGCCTTTTCTAAAATATATGGTGAAAGTGCCTAACTGGCTCTCAGGGAGAGTTAGTGAGACTAGGCTGGGATCGAGCCTTTACTTTGTCTTCCCTACCATAATATTTTGGAAGAGTGGAGAGAACTGATTATATTTCATCAACAATCACATCCCTTTTCTGGGACATCACCTTCATTCCTTCTCCAGCTGGGACTTCAAGAGGAATTAATTCAACAGTCATATACTAAGTACTTTCTAGCTCGGGCCAAGGAAGTATAGATGAATAAAATATAGTCCCTGACTTAAAGAGATTCCCACTTTATAGAATAAAATATTAGAAAAATAAGAAACCCTTAAAAAGGGCAACTGTGCAGTACCTATTGAAATTCCAAATGCATGTACACTTGTCCCAGGAATTCCAAGCCCCATTTGCACACGTGGGCGATGACAGCTGAACTGAGCTTCTCCTGCTGTAAGCTGGGACGTAGCATTGTTGGTAATAGCAAAAGATGGCCATTTGCAGGGAACTGGTTAAAGAAATTATGGAACATTCACATAATGGAATCTTCTGCAACAAAAAAAAAAAAAACAAAAACAAAAACAAAAAACGAAGCCCTCTAAGAGGACTGGTTTAGAAAGATCAACGAAATATATGGAGGAAAGCAAGTGGAACAACTGTACATATGACATGATACTCTAAGAAAAATGATGGATAAATAAAAAATATATTTTCTCTACAAAACTAAAATGATATTTACCTGAGTGACGGGTGGTGAGTGGGTGGATGGATAACAGGTTTAGGAGACTTTTCAACGTATAACTGTATATATTCCTACTACCTATTTTTGATTTAAAACAAAGTAGGTGGAAGACTTTTACTTCCAAGAGCTTTTCTCTGTGCTCCCATTGATACTATTTGTACCTCTTAATTATAGGGCTTAGTTTTTCTGCTTTGTATTACAATTGCAAGTCTATCCTGTTACTTTGCTGTTCAAAAACACTTCAGTGTCTCCCATCAGGCAGGATAAACTTCACTCTTAGTTTTTTGTTGTTGTTCTTTTTTTGTTGTTTTTTTTTTTACTTTATTTTTATCACTCTTAGTTTTAAAAAAGGCTTGAGCAACCTTGTCACTCTCTACCTTGTAAGCATTTCCCCCAGAACCCCTCTGCCTTTATTCTGTATTCCTTCCACTACAAATTCCATTCTCTATCCAGTTTGCCTGGAGAGCACCCATTCCCCTTTAAAGTCTCAGCTCCAGCGTCATCTCTGTGAAGCCTTCCCTGCCATATCCCTGTTAAGGTAGAACTGACAAGCCTCAATTTTGTGCTGCATTGTCCCTTGTAATGAATTTAATCTTGCATAGCACCTGTTACATTTGCTCTGGTGTGTCACCCCAGGGTGTTTGTCTTTCTAACCCCAGAGCCAACCATACTTGGGAGCATACTCATGAATAAGCAAATGGATCTATCCTTTCCTATATTGTAGGCATCTCAAGGGCAAAAACTACACCCTTTATTTTTTTCTGCCCCACCCCAACCTAAAGCTGTGTTTTGCATATAGCAAGAATCTGAAAATACACATTTTTCATGTGTTTGGTTCATGTTTGGCATGTTTGGGTTCAAGTCCTGGCTCTCTCTCTTGGCTCTGTGTTGTTAAGTCAGCCACTTAACTTTTAGTGTGGTATTTTCTTAATTAGAAAATAGAGGATACTTAGAGGAGATAACTGACCTAAATCAGTTATCAGGAGAATCAGAAATCCCTGAAGATGTTTTGTAAACTGTAAGGGCTATTACCCCCCACCAAACCACAATGTATATGCAACAAGAATTTGTTTTTCCTCCTCTGCTAGGCTTTTGAATTCCTGAGGTCCTCCTTCCCATTTCACAGCCTTTGGTTAGTGGTGTTTGTATATGACTATATTCAGTTGACTCTGTCATCCTTCAGAGAGTTTTGTTTTGGAAATACTCATTCTGGTGCAGAAGAATCTAAATGGAGAGTTTTAACTCTGGTAACACCCACTGAACTATATAATGTAGTGCTGTGGGATCCTACATTCCTGGCATATTGGCCCCAGGTTTTGATCACAACTTAAATCTAATATTTGAGGGTCATCTATATGACAATAATCATTCTAGGAGCCGTGGAGTATATGAAAAAGCATAAGAGACTATTTATTCCCTGAGCAACTACAAGTTGAGAAAATATTAAATATACGTTTTTAAAAAGTCAACAATTAAAAAACCAAGAGGGTTCCAAATGTAAAACTAGGATCGTAGTCAGTAACTAACGTCCAGATGAGAGAAAGAACACCTCAGGTGAGGTGAGGGTTATCTAATACAGACCAATGGAAACCGAAAGGATTAAGGGCTGAAAAGGCCAATGGGGAGTGGAAAGGTGGGATGGGAAGCCATTCTAGGCAGGCAGAGAGTGAATTACAGGTAGGAAACAATGAAATGTTTCGGCTGGAGAGTACAACTGTTTGGCTGCAATGACTAGAATAGTTGGAGATATGAGTAAAATTTACATTGGGAAAATTTTTGAAGGATCTTGAAGGTCCTATTATGGAACTGCAAGATATTGAATAAACACAAGAGACATGTTTGAATCATCAGTCAAATACTTGCCAGCATGGAAAACTCAAACAAATTACCTCGCCTAGCCTCAGTTTCTTCACCTGTGAAATGGGTATTACTGCTAAGGTTAAGAAATGATTTAGTTATTAAAACCATTCTGTCAGTGCTAAATCACTCCTACAAATATATTGAGAGTTGTTTTTAATCTTCCCCAAATTTTCAGTGGTTCCAAGCTGCTTGTGGGATCATTACAAAAATAAAAATGACTCTTAGGAAAGATTAAGCTGGAGGAAGGGAACAGGTTCAGGAGAAAGGAGAGGAGAGAATCTCCTAAGAGGTGGTCACAATAATCCAGGTGTCAGATGGTCATATCCTAAGCCAGGGGAGCAAGGAGTGGAAATCAGAGAAGAAATAGAGGAACAATTCAGGGGATTTGCAGTAAGAAAGCACTGATGAGTTTGTATACCCTAAGAATGGAAGTATAGTTAGCAGAAAAAGAGGCTTACGTGTCAGGTTTTATAGATTACAATAGTTTTATTAGAACTCTGAGTAATTATAAGATCTGATGGTAGAGGCCAATACAATGGTTGGGGAAATTCTAGACTGGAGAATAAAAGCCAAAGCCCTTGGCCAAATGAATTGGATTATTTTGAAAGTAGGTGAGTACCAGTGAGAAGAGAATTAATATTTTGCTGTGGCTTCTGTTTGCTGGCTCTTCAACGACATCATCATGTTTAAACCCCAGAACCACTGAAAGCAGAGATCCAAGTTTGTAGATGGGGAAACTGAATTGGGAAAGGTCAGATATCTTAGCACCAGCCGAGTGTGGGAAACAGCAGAGCAGCTGCTCCAGCGAAACAGTCTTTCCTGCAGGCACCTCTGAAGGTGCTTCTTTGGAGTGTAAAAGGTATGGACATTTACTTATAGAGAGGCCCAAACAGGATACTGCACAGGAAAAAAATGAAAATAATCTCTCATCTTTCTAAAAATTATCTGCCCAACCAATTAACTGGAAGATCACGATGAAGTCCCAGCCTTGTCCTGATGTGTGTGCCAGCCAGGTGGTCTTGGATAACTTCCTTAACCCAGTGACTGCAGTCAAGAGAATACATTTTACATCCCAACCCTGTGTACACACGTCAGTACACACAGATTTGTGCTTCTCTGTGTGGTGTACTTTGCTGTTTGCTATTACAGCCTAATCATTCCTTTTATTCTAATGTGGTTTGGGCCCCATTTAATTGATTTAGTCAGTAGTGATATTACAGTTTGGAAAACATTTCATTTCCTCATTTGAATGGAAAAATAGAAAATTATACTTGCCACAATAATTCTCTGGATTATTTCTAGGATTAAAACAACAACAACAAAAAGGTAGTGTAATTTTTCCAAAGTGTGCTGTTTGTTTTCAAGTGACTTGGGAGATTTTCTATGTATTCCCTTGAAGAGATCACTTAAATTTACATAGTACAGCCTTTCAATTCCTACAGTGAAGAAACCTATTTATTCTAAACTTGACCACAAAATCCTACCCCCCACCTACCTGCTTAGAAAGGCATTTGGTATTAAAATATATATATATATATATATAATAAACCCATGGAGAAAAATGATTCTCCCTCTTATGCCTATCCTCAGCAATATTCAAGTAACTTTCAACCATTTCTTTCCTGTAACAAGATGAGTCTGTTTAGCGTCCAATGCTTTCAAATGGTAATTTGTAGGTTTTTTTTTTTTTTTTGGTCTAGGGTAAGAATTACCTTTCAAACCCATAAGATAGTTACTCTGTATAAAGAGAAATATTATTAAAGAAAGCAAAAACAAACTTAGTTGGGTGAAAACCACTACAAATAATTATATTTTTGAGTTTAAGCTTTTAGTTTTAAAAAAGTCAATGAATTATTCAAGTTTTTAAATGAGCTAGCCACAGAAATAAAAGAAAATAGAATATCTTAAAAAAAAAAGAAAAAAAAGAAAGACATTTAGGGGAAGGCTGAAAAAAATGTCTGAGCCCACTTTGAAAACTAGAAAGTTATAGACATTGCTATTAATGGCCGTCTATCATGGCCTTAGAGCAAACATTTCAGACCTTAAGTTTGTCTTAGAATTTGAATGCAAGAGTCCTCTGGGACCGAATTTGGTGCTGGAGAATATGAGTCCCTCTTCATCCCATTTGCCTTTCCGTCAACTAGCTTTACACGATTCTTACAGGGTCCAAAACACTTGGGTCATATAGTTTCAGGATCTCACTGGCAGCTGAAAGGTTTGGGAGTTAATCTGCTTAAAAAAAAAAAAAACATATGCCACATAAGCAAAATATCATGGTTTTTAAAGAAATGCCATTTGTCATGTCTGTTGGCAAATACTCCTTGGTGCTACAAATGCACTGTCAGATTGCATAAAAATCTGAACTGTCAAACTAAAAGCCAAACAAGACATGGCTTAAAAAAAAAAAAAGTATAATTGTTTTAAATTAAGTTAATTAAATAGATAATTAAGTAAACAAATTCTGTAGTCAGATAAAGAGCATTTCCACTGCTTAATCTACTCCAGACATTCAGGAAGAATGCCTGCATCCCAAATCTAGGCCACTCAGGAACCACATTATGTCTAATTGCAGACCCACCCTCCCCCAGCTGCTATAGCAGTCAATTTGTAACCCACAGTAACTGCCTCTTGTCCTCAGGATAATGGATGCCATCAGACCAAGCTCTCCTTGAGTCAATTCATGTTTACTTTTCTAGCTTCATTTCTTACTTTTCCCTTTCTCTCACTTAATGCTCCTGTAACACTGAGCTGCTTACAACTTCTTGCACATACCATACCTGTACTAGTTCATGGAATGTCTTCCTCCCATTTTTACGTAGCACTTCAAGGCTTATCTCAGGCTTAACCTCCTTCTAGAAACTTTCCTAGGCTTTGTGCTTTATCAGTGAACTTGTCACATTCTTTGAATTATCTGTGATGGTTTTCTCTGCCATCGAACTGAGTTTCCTTGAGGACAAGGAGTATGTCTGGTTCATCTTCAGGTCTCCTGTAGTTAACATATAGTGTGTGCTTTATAAATATTGGAATGAAAGAACTGTGGTTTATTAAACTCCAGCGTGCTACATTGGCTCCAGCCGTGTGCTAGATAATGCCAAAGACATCTTTGCTAGTCTGATATTCAGTAGTATTTAAGTGTTGGATTCTGTGAAAGGAGCCACATATAACTGAAATGGTGTATCTGTCTTTGTGGTGTTATCGTACATAAGACTATATAAATACACTGATAAGGTGCTGTGCTACATATATTGTCAAAGTACTTTGAAATTCAGATAAGTGAGAGTGAGATTGAATAATTCTTCCTGAGAGAATTTAGGCTTTACAGAGCAAGTGATACTCCAATTAAATTGGTTGGCAGTATAGTACAGGTTTTAAGTGGCTTTGGCTTAAATCCCAGATAAACGTGGACTTTGAATCCTTGTTTATCTATGTGTGATCTTGAGCCAGTTGCCAACTTCACTGAGCTTTGGTGTTCTAATCAGTAAAATGGGTTAAAAATCATCCCCACATCATAGGATTGCCAGGAGTATTAAATGAGATAATACAAGCAGAGAGCTTTGTACCATGCCTGGAACATAACAGGTTCTCAGCCATTGGTAAATAATTTTAATGTCATGACCCAGACCATGAAGGATAAATTATAAGAAGCAAGTCTGATAAGGGGATGGAGGAAGAAATTCTGGAGAGTAGGGTCAGGATTAACAAAGATGTAGATGCTGGAAAACAGTTTATTCAGGAGGAAGTTACAGCAAATGAGGCTGGAACTCAGTTCAATCCAATTAGCTGACAACCAGAAATACCGCTATTTAAAGGGTGTGTGGCATGACCTGGTAGAAATAACACTCGATTTTAAGAGTGGGGAACTCTATCTCCTAGTTCGAGCTCAAACACTATATAACTCTTTAGCCCTACTTGCTCACTTTCTTCACCTGTAATAGAAATAAATTAAAATAGAGCAGTTCTGGATGCCCATGGCACCTCCTGTACCCATGGTAGATGTTACTAATAAATTATCTTTTCCATCAAGCTGGGGTGGAGCCTTAGTTTCCTCAGTAGGTTCCCAAGCAGAAATTTCCAGTCAACTAAAACTGGTCCTGGGAAAACCTATTGCCATCTCTGGGCTAGATGTTTGTTAATGTTCTTTTCGACTGTGCCTAATAATATTAAATGTCTTAGGTACTTGAAAAAACTTATGGTGTGCTAGAATATCCGTATTTATATTGAATATTCCATTGGTTCAATATAATGAACCAATGTTCATATATATCCATTATATTGAATAACCCTGAAAATGAAATCATAAAAGGGCCTTATGTTATGGTTTAGTAAGGTAATAAATGTGCATTTAACATAAAGTTACCATAAATCCAATTAATATTGTAAAGAGTATTTATGTATATGCTCAAAACTGATTTGGGGTTTCATTCAATTTCAGATCTGAAAATTCATCTCCAGACCACTGATTATGGCAACTTTTTGGCTAATCAAACAGGTCCTCTTACCGTTTCCATCATTGACACTGAGATGAAGAAAAAACTATGTGGAGAATTTCACTATTTCAGGAATCATTCCCTGGAGCCACTCAGCACATTTTTCACCTATATGACGTAAGTGACAAGAGGAAGCCCTATGAGCTCTGATTTTATTGTGCAAATGACTTTTCTAACCGTCAGAGGTAAGGTTTTAAGTAAGGCATAAGACTTTTTCCATTGCCTGTAAATTTGAATACATTCAACTTTTAGCAACTATAGTCTCACAAAACAACAATTTCACCATTAGAAAACAGATTTCATTCCCTTATAAATATCATCACATAGTTGGTGGAACTCTCCATAGAAGCTGTGTTTTTGTTTTAAAAAAAATAGATGATGCCCATACTTAACATCCAGCTGTTAGAACTGAAGGGAATTATTATGTAATATGTGTGGATTGCTTATCTTTAAGTGGGGGGGTGGGGTTGAAGTATCAAAATTGTTCTAAGGCCACATTTAACATTTACTGATTCCCCTATAAGAGGATAAGTTGTTCCCATCATAGTTATATCAAGTTATACAATTATATATAGTTAATTCTTCCTCAATTTTTTTCAATTCGTCAAATCTTTTAAAGTGAAAACCGCTCATTCTTAAAAATATTTGAATGCCCACACAACAATAAATTGTGCTTTTATTAATTCCATTGATAATGATATTTAGTGCCCCAATAGGCCATTCATAATAACTTTGCATCTCTCCAGTTGTCTTAGCTGACAAGCTGGAATGAACATCCCCAGTAGATAAGTTAGTTGCTTTTTATGTAGGTACGAATTAGATGTAGCTTACATCTAGATGGGTGCCTGGCACATAGGCACTCAATATATTTGTGGAAAGAAACTAAGAATGACGAAAGAAGTTGTAAAAATCAAAAATTAAAACAGAATGAAAGAATAGAAGTTGGAATTAAACACTGTGTTCAGCACTAGAAATAGGAAATTAGGGAATGGCGTAAGTAAAGGAAAATGGTCATTGGGATTTGTCAAAGCATGGCTTTGGAAGATAACTTAGGATTTCTAGAGGCAAGTTCCAAGAGAATAAGAGAATGGCTGGATGAAGTGGGTAGCAAAGGGGCCTTCTGAAAGAGTAGCTTCAGTCTACACTCAGCTGATTTACCATCTAAAGTGACAGTGCTGCCGCAAGGACCAGGGAGAGAAAAGAACGAGCTTATTTGATCAGAAGGGCACTCTTAACATCTGTCTATCCCTTCTTCCCCATCTACTCATTTCTCCATCAGTCCATTTCTCCATTCTACAAATATTGTGTCTCTGCCCTTGAGGCACTCTGATGGTCCAGTTAATGAGAGTGTGAAACAAGGAACATTGAAGGGTATCTGTTAAGCTGAACAAAGCTAGATGGATTCTAACTGCTACGCGTGACTTGGGTTTGAGGGAAAAATAATGTGCAAGTCAGCAAGATGTGTCCTGAAATCTAAATCTGGCAATCAGAAAATACTCTGGAAACAGAACTTTATTCCCAGGCCTTTAGCACAAAAGGAAATTAATGCAAACTTTGTATTGTTGACAGTGGACGAGACCGAAGTAAAAGCCCTTTTATTTGGCATTTGATATCATCATCACGCTTTTCGAGTATCAAATTTACTTAAAGAATAATATATTTAGGGAAAAAAAATTCTCAAGGGACGTGAAGAAGGCATAAAATAAAAGCATTCCTCTATTCCACATTTCCCTTTGTTTTCCACTGAGTTCCTCTCCCCAAATGTAACCACTTCTCAGATTCTTATGTTTTTTTTCCAGAAAAAATATCTGTGTGTATATTGATCCACATTCTCCCTGTCCTACTTCCACATTTCAGATTTATGCTTTTTTCCTTCTTAACATTTCTTAGAAATATCCTTGTCAACATCATTCTTTAAAATCTACATAGAATTCCATGTTTTGTACCTATCATGATTCAATTTACCAGCCATTGATTGATGAATAATCAAATGGCTTTTTTTTTTTATCCCCATTACAAAAAAATTTGGTGTCAGCTTTCTTCTAAGCTAAATTTCTATTTTGGTAAATTTTTTGGGGGGGGTGGGATATACATTTTTATTGTGGTAAATATTGTGAAATTGTTCTCAGCAAAGATAGCACCAATTTAACCTTTAAGCATGACATGAGAGGGCATGTGTGCATATACTGTTAAGTGCGCTGGATATTGTTTTAATTTTTGCCAGGCCTATAGATTAAAAATGATGTCTCTTAGCTTCAATTTGAAACATTATTTCACATTTATTAGTCATGTTTATTTGCTACCTGTCCAAATACTTTATATATTTTTTAACTGGAGTTTTCAGTATTTTTTATTGATATGTAAGATTTTTTTGTAAATTAGGAAAGTTGGCCCTTTATAATATCTTTTGTAAAATTATATCCTCAAATGGATATAATTGAATTGTTTTTGGCTGTTGAAACATTGAACATTTATAATTAGCTATGACCATCAGTCTTTTCGTTTGTTGACTTCTGGTTATTGTACCCTGCTTAGAAAGGCCTACCTTGCTCCAAATTCATAAATAAATTCATCTGTCTTTTCTATCATTCATCTGTTGTTGTTGATGTTATTTCATTTTTTCACATTTAAAACTTTGGTCCACCTGGAATTTATTTTGGTATAAGAAATAAAGCTGCATTTCCAGCTCAAATTATTTTTCTAATGGCTATCCAGTTGTTAATCAAGTAGAAAAATGACTATAGGTTGAGGCAGGATGTAATTGTTGATATAATTGAGATATTTAGTTAGTGCCTTTGTCTCTGGTTTAGTCCAGTTGGTCCTGTTAGCACTATTGATTACACATTATTCTCTCCTTTTTATTTATAGGTAAGATGCAGATTGACAATAAAGAATCCATGAAAATACAGTTAGGGATGAAGATTAGTTATGAACTTGGATCTGACTCAGTCCAAAAACCCAAGTCATTTCTTCCTCACCACAACCATTATGGGAATTTAAAGGAAACAGGATTTCCTTACAAAATAATCTAGAAAGGCTGACCTCATTGGTAGGCCTGGAAATAGGGTAGAATTTGGAGACTCAGGAGAAGGCACAGCACCTGGGGTCAAACAGGTGAATGGGAAGGGCGATGCATGCATGAGTTACAGGTCAGTTTGCTAGAAGAGGAGAAATGAGAGGAGAGGATGGAAAAGCAAATTACAGCCAGATCATAGAAAGCCTTGAAGACCATGATAAGGAACTGGCCTTTATCACGTCAGAGACTATTTTTCAAGAGTATGCATTTTGTTTTATTGGTATCTGCAGAACCTTCTTTTTTTCAAATGCAGTCTTAAATAGAAAAGCAAAATGTAAAAGATGAAAGAAGAGGCCAGGTTTGTTCACGTGACTCTTTTTCATCCCCTGCTGCTATCTTTTCTGTAGCCTCTAAGAGAAGCTTTGCAAACAATGATGCCCTTGCAGAAATGTCTGGCCTGGGTAATTATGGAGACATTAAAGAGTCCTGAGCTGAGGGACAAAATGGCCCTAGATGTGCAGTGATAATCATGATAATAAACAACATCTATGGAGTATCACCATACACCAGGTCTCTGCTAAGCACTTTACAAATATTATTTCATTTAACCTTCCTGATGATTCTTACTCAATATTTACCATTGCTATTTTAGGGATGAGGGAACTAAGGTTGAGTAACTTGGTAGTGTTTTAGATCTGACAAGTGAGGAAGTAATAAGTAAATAAATGTTAGCAGTAGGCGCTTTAAAATTACTTTGCTCAGGTCTTAGATGAGTTCATACAATCTGACCAAGATGGTGGCAGAGGATGGGCCAGTTTTAACAGAGTCAGAAAGCTATCTGGTCTTTTACTTTTGGAGTTGAGAGATGGATATGGCATAAAGGAAATTTGCCCAAAATATATTGGGAAATGCTTGAGGTCTGAGAATGACTAAGTCATTTGGTCAGTGGTTCCTCTTGAGTGATGATTCCACTGATTTATTGTTTCTGAGGCTCTAAGACCTGGTAGGACCCTTAGCACTAATTAAGCAAGCATCTGTGTTTCACAACAAACTACCACATTGCTCTAGCTCATTTATAATGCTTCTAAAAATAAACTACCTTTAAAAACAAGTATTTCTAGTCATTACCGATATATTAAAAGTGGCACACAAGAATAGAAGTGGATACAAGGCCCTGAGTAGAATGTTCAGGTAGGATTGGAGGGGAAAGGTAGTTGGGTATTATTAGTACTATTAGTACTATGAGAAAGGTTAGTAATGGACATCTTCTACTCTCCCAATTGGTAGGAAACTCTTTGGATTAGTTCTTTTATTATCTCTAGCTGGACTTGCTGGTATATAATGGTTGTTAAATATTTGTTGAACTGATACATAATCCTTTATTTAGCAGTACCTATACAGAGCTAGAAAATTACTTCCAGATAATTCAGCATTTTAATATTTTATGTAACCCTTGAATATTTGTTTTTTATTGGCCAGTGAGAACTGGGGGCCATACCACAATTCATCCAAACTGTATAATCAGTGGCTCTCAGTATAATCAGAGTTGTGCATTCATCACTACAATCAATTTTAGAATATTTCCATTACTCAAAAAGAAAAACCCAATAACCCTAATACTCCCCTATTAGTGACACTTAGCATTAGTGTGGTACCTTTGTTAAAAATGATGAAAGAATAGTAAACTATTACTGTTAACTATAGATCATAGTTTGTATTTGGTTTATTTTTTCCCATATACCACCCTATTATTATTAGCACTGTGTAATATAGTAACTGTGCCCATTTGAATCTGTGGTAGACTCCAGAAAAGCCAAGTTCTTTACTCCTCATTCAGTATTGCTGGGTGGGAGCTTTTTCATTGTTCCCATGGAGATGTGACTCATCTGGGGTAGTAACTATTGATTAGATGGTTTCCATGGAGGGGTGTCTCTACCCATTCAAGATTGGGTTGCTTACTGGAGCCCTTTAAGAGGGAACTATTTTTGGAAAAAGGTTTAGAGCCCACGCAGCCAGAGCCCTTTGCAGATGAAGAAGGAAAATGCCCCTGGGGAAGTTTCTTGAAACTAGAAGCCAGGAGAGAAAGCTAACAGACTTCGTCGCGTACCCTTCCAGTTGAGAGAGAAACCCTGAACCTCATCAGCCTTCTTGAACGAAGGTACCTTTTGGATGCTTTAACTTGGAAGTTTTCATAGCTGTGCCTTAATTTGAACATTTTCATACCCTTAGAACTGTAAGCTTGTTATTAAATTCCCCTTTTTAAAAGCCATTACATTTCTGGTATATCACATTCTGGCAGCCTGCAAACTAGAACAGTGACTTCTGGGCATTCAATGGGAGCTTTTGTTCCCTAAGAAGCTTTCCTCTTTTCTGACTCTGAGGCTTCATGGTACCTTTTGTCTGGTGACAGCCTCCTGACTTCTGGGAGAGATGGGCATACTGCCTCCTTAGTCTGAAGTGATTTGGGGGTAATTCTCTCAGTAAATTGCAATTTAGGAGTTGGAATACCATTTTACACCCACTAAGATAGCTACTATTTAGAAGCAGAGGGACAATAACAAATGTTGGCATACATTGTTGGTGGGCATGAAAAATGATGCAGCCACTGAGGAAGACGGTTTGGCCATTCCTTAAAAAGCTAAACATAGAACTCTCATATGATTTAACAATCATACTTGTAGGTATATACCCAAAAGAACTGAAAACAGGAACTTGAACAGATACTTGTATGACAATGTTCATAGCAGCTTTATTCACAATAGCCAAAAGATAGAAGTAGCTCACGTCTCCATCGACAAATGAATGCAGAAACAAAATGTGCTATATATTTACAGTAGAATATCACTCAGCCATAAAAGGAATGAAATTCTGACACATGAATAAACCTTGAAGACATCGTGTTGAATGAAATAAAGCAGACACAAAAGGGCAAATACTATTTCACTTTTATGAAATACCTAGAATAAGCACAAACGTAGAGACAGAAAGACAGGTTGCCAGGGCCTGGAGATGGTGTGAGGAAGGGGGAGTTATTGCTTAATAGGTACTGAGTTTCTTTTGGGGGTGATGAAAAAGCTCTTGGTAACTGTGGTGCACAGTATTGTAAATGTAATTAATATTCTGAATTGTACACATAAAAGTGGTTAGAAGGGGAAATTTTGTGTTGTATATATGCTACCACAATAAATTGTTTAAAAATAAATGAAAAATAAAAAAAAAACATGCCTGGAGATATATTTTGTTTGGGAAGCTCAATATTTAAAAAATCAAACTTTTTAACTTTTTTTTAGTACACTTAGTCAGGGCTTGCATTCTCTGGTTAGCCACAGTCCCTGACACTCCCTATTGTCTTATAATCTTCTTCATGCATTTAAGGTACTTAGACCCTTGAAGATACTTATTTATGAGCACTGGCTTAGATGTTTACCTTCATCTCTTCACAAGAATCCCAGCAGGAAGATGTTTGTATCTCCATTTTAAAATGGAAATCAAGGATCAACGAGCTACTGAATTTCTTAATCAAAATTATGAAGAGCCTTGAAAGGGATTCCATTCCAAGTCCATCACTCAAGATAGCCAGTGAGTTTGCCACTGCCCCAGTAGTTATAGCAAAAAGGCAGAAGAATCAGAAACATCTGTGAGCCAGATAGATAGATAGATAGATACATAGATAGATAGATACATAGATAGATACATAGATAGTTGATCCCTATCCCCAGGAGATTCTGACTTAGTAGGCCTTGGAGTCGTGCCATCGTATGTTGCAAAATTTCCCCAGGTTACTCTTATTTGGCCCTCTGATTAAAAATTTCTCAGCATGATGCCTCAACTTTATTCCTTTAAAGGCACTTTCAAAAACACTCTCAGTTTCTCCCCACAGTTATCTACATTCATAGCATTTCTACTTCTCAGTGAAAGAAAGGTCAATTACTCCTAAACTTAGGTCTTCTAAATGGTTGTTCCCACCATGTCATAAAACTCGCCAGCCTTGGCAGCATCTAGCTGCTTTCTGCAGAGCGAAGAGATTTGTGGCAATAACAAAGGCTATAGAAATGGGGGAGAGGTGTCCCATACTCTGAAACTGTTTTTCTTATTTCTTTTTCTCCTGGATATTTTGAAAAGTCAAGTGTCTATCTAGCACTCATAGACTCCCCCATGATCTAGGGCTACCTCCTGTCCTAGTAAGAAAGGGCTAGGACAACTTTACAGAAATGACTGAGTTGACCCTAATAGGGATTCTCAAATTTAAGTTGGTATATTAAATACAATCTAAGCACTGCACATATTGGATGTTATAATTACTGTACATGTGAAACTTGTTTTGAAAATCTGGAATAGATATTTTTAAATACTTAATAGCAGGAAGATCTGGAGATTTTGTATACTATAATTACACACAGTTGTGTGAAACAAAGGGATGAATCCAATAGCATTTTAATGATGAGATTGTTCAATATAGGCCTGAGTTTTATTTTCCTTCCCTCCTACCCAACACTTCCAGTGGCATTTCAAATTCTTGTCTCTTTTGAAATTAACCATCTTTTAAAAATAATCTTTCAAGCATTCAAAGTATCCCATCTTAGAGTCTATAAATTTTTTGATCTAAGATGATCAAGGAAATATAGTCTTCATTACTTACACAGTAATATCAATCAAAAATCTTAGGTTAAGGATCAGACCCTGAAAAATTCTTTAAAGATTCATTCATCAAAGCTAAAGTTCTTGACAAACCCTGGTGATGCATTATAAGCTTTCTACAGGCTTCACACTATTGTGCCCCACTATTCTGGTTTGCCCAGGACTAAGAGGTTTCACAGGATGTGGGACTTCCAGTGCTAAAACTGGGAAAGTCATGGGCAAACTGGGATGAGTTGGTACCCCTAGAACTTGATAGTAAATAAATCAATGGCATAATTTTGGGCGCTAAGAGCTTACATTCAAATGGAGCAAGCAGATGTATCTACAAATGGTGAAGAAATAAGACAATTAAAAAACAGTTATTGTAATAGGGTTTTGAGTATCCAATTGGAGGAGCCTAGAAGATGGGAAAACTAATTCTGCTTTTAAAAGATTTTGCAGAGAAAATAGACCTTGAACCCATGTTAAAAGTGGTGTTACGTTAAAGGAATTACTTGTGCATTAGAGAGGCATGAAAGATTTTTGTGTTTAGAAATAAGTCAACTCAGATGTGCCTGGAGCATAAATGAGCAGGAATGTAGGCTGGGCAGGTGAAGAGCTTTTACCTTAAATAAAGGAAGGCTGATCAGAATAGCTGCTACTATTTACATGCTTCTTATGAGCTCCAAACTGCACCTCTCACTTAATCATTACCACTTTATAAGATGATGTGGTGGATTTAATTATGTACTCCAACAAACACATGTCCGTAATCTGCATTTTGGTGGGTGTGACTCCATTATAAATATGACCTTTTGAAGACATTATTTTAGTTAAGGTGTGAATAGCTGGAGTAGAATGGGCTTTATTTGGATTACTGGAGGCCTTATAAAGGGAACCCAGAAATCCCAGAAGTCAGAAAGGAAAGTGGTTACTACTTAGTAGGAGGTAGAGATTCAAGCTAAGGAACCCCAAGGATTGTCAGCAGCTGACACCAAAATGCCACGGTCTTTGGCGAGAAAGCAAGCCTCACCAATATCTTGATTTTGGACTTCTAGCCTCAAAACTGTAAGCCAATAAATTTGTGTTGTTAAGCCATTGTTATCCATTGTGATAGCAGTCCCAGCAGACTAAAAATAGGTGGGGAAATATTCCTACTGGGAAACTATATGACACAGTGTTAGAGCACTTGGGAGTCTTGATTCTGCCACCTCCACTGCATTGGCCTAAGTCCACACAGTGTTAGAGTAAACCTCTAAGTCTTAGTTTTTCAGCTAGCCAAGGGGAGAGAATCTGTTCTTAGAAGTACTGTGCATGGTGCCAGGCACGTGGTGCTTATTCAATAATGGTAACTTCTATTTACTTGAGATGTACTCAAAGTGGCCAAGTCCTCATAGCTACTAAGTAGAGAAGCTAAGATGTGACATGTTTCTAAAGGTGATGATTTTTCTCCTTTTGGTTGGTTTGTTTTTATTTTGCAATTCTTTATTTCCCCCCAAAGTGAGGGGAATGATCTAATGCACGTTTTTAGGAAGATGATTTTGTTGATATTATGAAAGATGAATGGGACTTTGTATTAGCTAAGGTTCTCTACAGAAACAGAATCAGCAGGAGATATCTGTAAATATATAATTTATAAAAGTGGTTCATATAACCGTGGGGATATAGAATCCAAGGTCTGTACAGCAGGCCGCAAAATGGCAGCTCCAATGAAGGTCCTCAATGAACTCTTAGGAGAAGCTGGCTGGCTGAAGCAGGAAGAGATATTGTTTCTTCTGAGTCCTCCTTAAAAGCCTCCTGGTGATTAGATTAAGTGTCACTCATTGCAGAAGACACTCCCCTTAGCATTTGCAATCAGCTGTGGATACTGCCAATGTGGTCATGATTTAAGTCCATGAAATATCCTCATAGCAACAGACTGTCCAGCACTTGCCCAACCAGACAACTAGGCACCACCACCTGGCCAAGTTGACACATGAACCTGACCATGACAGTCCACCCCTTGTCAACTTGGCAGCTATACACATCACCTTCAACCATACTTAATCTCTAAATAGATTAACAGACACATTTTTTAACTTACCTAACAATACTCAATTGTTCCATGTATAACTGGAAGTGCATTAAATCTCTCCAGAATAGGGTGCAGGTCCTTGGGTAATACTCAATCTTAAACTTGATATCTTACAACTTAATAACTATAACATGAAGAAAACAGCTTATATCATATGACAAAGAGGATAAAATAAAGAGGAAAACAAAGATATTTGATTTATGTATAAATACATAGATGTTAATTACAAAGCAAGGAAGAAATATTCATACTATTACATACAGTCCTCGTTTTTGTAACTGGTCACATGGTCATAGTGCATATTTATCACTACCTTCTTCCACTACCCATTCCATGTTCCCTTTAATATCAGCAAGCACTTTAGCTGGCCATGGTTCTTTGCCTGGTGGTGTGACCCAAACCTTCATTCCTGAAGTTTCAGAGCCTTTAGTAGTCTTGCCTGGATTGGGTTGTTGCAGTTTTCCATTGATTTTAATCACAGGACATGGTAGTACTAAGAGATGCTCTAGGGGATCTCCTATATTCCAAGAAAACTCTTCTTTACCTCCAATTGCATAGTTGCAGTCCTATTTCCCCCTGATAGTCAGGGTCAATCTCCCCAGCCAGTAAAGTAATCCCCTTCTTGGCTTGTTGATCCAGGGGCATGAGTAGCCTAAAGTGACCAGGTGGCAGGCTTAGATTCCAGTTCAATGGAATCATTATTGTTTCTCCTGGTGGAAGCACTACCTCTTCTGGAATTAGATATGACTCCATCCATTCTACATGGGTCTTGAATAGTTTACCAGAATCCTATAAAATAGGAAGCATTTTGGAGAGTGAGAGAAAGTGGCAGAATGACGGCAGACAAGGATGACCCGAGATCCACAAGAAGAATGGGAGAGGCACAAGAACCACACAGAGTCCATTATCCGGCAACCTTTGGAGATGAAGAAGGAAAACTCCTCCCAGGGAGCTTCATGAAGCAAGAGACCTGGAGAGGAAGCTAGAAGATGTCACCATGTTCGCTATGTGCCTTTCCAGTTGAGAGAGAGAGCCTGAATTTCATCGGCCTTCCTAGAGTGACGGTAACCTCTTTTTGGTGCCGTAATTTGGACATTTTTGTAGACTTCCTTTAATTGGGACATTTTCTCAGTCTTAGAACTGTAAACTAGCAAGCTGGAACAGACTTGAAGCAGAAAACCATATTGGAGGCTATCTAAAAAGTTTAGATGAAAATATCGACAGCAGGGATAGGAGGTGGGGGCAGTGGTTAGATACATTTGGAAGGCAGCCTTAACAGAAGTTATGCATCTTATGCCAGGGCAAGAGTAAACAGGCAGTTTTCTGGGAGCTCTAAGCTCATCCCAGGGAAGAGAGAATTTACAGTATGATGAAGGATTCTGAAACAAATATCTCTTAATCGCACTATCATTTGATATAATATGTACTCTTTTCCATACACTGTTAAAGAACTAAAATCATTCTGTAAGTAAAATTTTCAATCTTAATTTTTCCTTTATATATACTATAGGTATATTTCCCATGTCAAATTTTTTTTTCTAACATTATATAACCTTCCATCCAGTCACAGACATTTTAGATGTGACCCTCCACCCCTTACCTCAAAATCTGCATAGTATTTAATTTGCTAAATTCTGACACTCAATGATCAGATTCCCAATATTACTGTCAGATTAACCATTTGACAAAACAGTGGATTTGTGATTCTGAATCTTTATTGACCAGAAAGTATCTTCTGAAATCTTAAAGTTATGCTGTCTTAAAGGTATTTTATCCATAGATTTAATATGAATATTTCACCTGGGAGCAAATACAGGGCAAAATGTCTCAACTGCAGTTGCTGATAAACTCTTCAGCATTTCAAGCTCTCAAGCTCTCTGTGAATGGAAAGCACTTGGTGCTACTCTGCAAAAGCAATACTTGGTCCATCTGTAACTGAATGATGTTCATTGAATCAGCAAAACATTTATTAAATGAGTGCTATGAATGAAAGGCAAGTCCAGATCCTAAGATTAGAGATGAATTGAATATCTCTTTGCTCTCTAAGGCAGCCAAGGAATTGTTTAAGGTGCAGATTCAAGACTGTACCTATAAAATTCTGATTTAGTAGGGCCTAGAATGTGGTCTGAATCTCCACTTTTAACAGGCCTTTCAGGTGACTGATTCTCAGGCAGGTGAGAAACACTCTTAAGATCAGTGGGTTCTTATCAGTCTGTAATATCCCAGCGTGGGACCTTAACAAAAGTTACTAGTCACTCAAAACCTTGGTTTATTCATCTATAAAAGAGAAATAATAACTATATGCAATATAGTGTTATGGGTTTAACTTGAAAACAGAACCAGTACATATTTTGCAGGGTCCAGTGCAAAATGAAAATACAAGGCCCCTTGTTAAACTATTAAAAATTTTAAGAGGGCAACATCAGAAAGCCCAGTGTGGGGTCCTTTCTAGAGTCCCAAGTGCCATTATTGAGATCATGCTCCAGTGAAGCTGGCCCTGATTGAAAATGTATTAGTATGTGTATAAACATATACACTGCTCAGAAAAAAATGTATTTGTGCAATAGAGTATAGTATTCCACCTGTGAGAATGAGAAGTTTTACGAAAGAGGTTATGCCAAGCTATGGCTTAAAGAAGGGGAATGTGATCGTATGTGGCTGTGGCTGGATCAAGGGCCCCTGGCGGAGAAGAAACACAAGAGGCTTAAACAGGCTACTGTTGGGTTGAGGATGCACCATAATATCAGCGGAATGAGTGTTTGAGGATTAAGGAAATGATAGGTGTGAAAGAGTTTGGGATGCCCCCATTACAACAATGTACCCCTCGGTGGGGTACAAATCAGGACCTGGGTGGACATGTTCCTTCCTTTGCTCTTTATAGTTTGTTGGATTGGTATCCATCAACCACCAGGGGGCATGATTGGTCCCGGTAATCCGTTTCCCAAAATATTAATCTTCATACGAGATTTGAGTCAGTCCTATAATCTGGGTACATTGAAATCTACCCTACACTGTTCCAGATAGCCACTGTCCTTATTTTATTTTGTATACATATATTTTTTAACAAGCATATTGTTTTTAAAAAACAGGAAATTAAACTTATTTAGTGTTCATTATAGTCCAGCACTTTTATGATCACTTTACATGCATTATTTCATTTAATTCTCACAATAACCCTATGAGGTGGGCCTAATATTATTGACTTTTTAGGAATAAGGAAACAGATTAGACAAAGACTGAACTTCAGTATCCATTTTCCAAAGACAAGAGGTAACTGCTCTTATAAATTCAGTGCATACCTTTCCAAGCTTTTTCTATCAAAACAAATTTCATATATAGCATGTGTTTAACTCAGACAAATACTGTGTTTTAGAAAAGTGAAGTCAGATGATGTGTATTGTCTGCAATTTTTTTTTTTTTTTTTTTTTTACATAACCTATTAGGAAAATTTCCTACGTGAATACATATAGGTCTAATTTCATGAACATGTTGCATGCCATTGTGTGGGGTGTGCCATGATGCATTATTGTATCATTCTCCATTGACTAAATTGTTTCATTTCTTTGCTGTTTTAAGTAATAAGGTGACAAACATTTGCATCTATTTTTGCTTTCTAGTGCCAGGATTTCTTTGGGATAAATTACTAGAAATGAAATTGCTTTGTCAAAGGATATGCAGGTTTTAGATTTTGGTAGATATTACCAGCTTGCTCACAACAACAATGTATGAAAGTCTTGTTTCTCTCCTACCCTCTCAGCTGTATTAATTCCTTTCCTTGTTAGAGGAAATAAGATTCTCCAAAGCCTCTTATGACTGGTGTTTTGAATATAATAAAGATGAGATACATCCACCAGTCTTCTTGCCACTGCTCTTGACCTTATGAAAGGCAGGCTATGATAAACACACAGTCGTTTTTAACCTGGCTAGGAAGAAAAATCTCTCCATCAATGTTTTCGTATGAGTTAGCAGTATATTCACATGCATGGCTTGGGAAAAGGTGACAATGAAGCAACTTCTCTAAAACTATTATAATTCTCCTGAATAGAAAATTAAAGGAAAATAAAGACTACACATCCATGACTCCTAAAAAGGGAGTTTATGGTAGGATACCAGAAAGCTATTATAGTTAATAAAATGGGTAAAAAAAAAATGGTAAAAAAGAAATTATCTGTCAATAACTACATTTGAAATGAACACTTATACTGACTTACCTAGAAGCACATAGTTACTTAGTGGCGAAATTGGACCTGGAATCCAGGCTTTATTTCTTCTCAGGTAGGTAATGAATCTTTATGAATGAATGAGCTAACTATTCGCCCATGTTCACCAGTGCTGCTGCCAATATATATAGATTACATCCCAGGATAAATTGAGAGAGAGAGTAAAAAAAGATATTACTTCTAGCTGGAGACATTTAAAAAGCTTAATGAAAAATGTTATTTGCATATGGTCTTGAAGGATGGGAAGGATTTGAACTTCCAGCAATTGATAAGTGAAGGGAGGCATCATAATTCAAGAGAAAAGTAGGAACAAAGACAACAGATAGAAAAGGCCAAACCAGTTTGGAGAATTTTTAATCCAGACAGATGGGTTAGAAGAAGATTGTAGAGAATCTTAAATATTAGAGAAAAGAGTATTCTAAAGATTCCAGAGCTACCAGTGGATTGAGAAGTACATTAGTGATCAGCCTTCTTGTTCTCAAATAGGCTATTATAGGCATTGCTGACTTCTGAATAATTTTTCAGCATTTTGTTTGGCTAGAAGGAAAACTGAGTGTGACAGCAAAATTGCTTCAGAAATTATTTTAACTTTCACTTCCTCTGTTTTAAAACAGGGTAACTTAGGGGAAGTAAGAAATGTTACCACAAATGTCAAGTTTCAAGAGGAGGCAGGATGTTTATGTGAATATTTTAAATCTCAAACTATTTAGCAAATCGGACAAAATGACAGTACTGCCACATTTTAACATATGTTTAACTTTGGACTGACCAAACCCAGAGTAGGATAGAAATGTTTATAAATGTAACCAAGGAAAACTTTCATGTGAAAATAAATACATGGGAAAAAACATCTCATCCACTTCTGACATGGCCCTTATCTTCTATGTCCATGTCACAAGGAACAGTGGGGCCTGTTAAGAGAAGATCAGCACAGTGAGGAAAGTTAACTGAAGCTTTGAGGAAGTTACTTCTGAAAAGTACACCAAATATATTTCACTTCCTTCCTTACGTCCATGTATAGCCACCTCTGAAAATGTATTTAATATTCCTGAGTCTTCCATATGTACAAGTGTGACCTAACTAATATATCACATAGTTCTGGTCACCAAAAACAAACTCACTGTCATTGATAACACACTTTTATATGTTGCAGATGAAAGGGTGCTGACCCTATCTCCTGGGCAGAAAGGAACTTGCAGTAAATCAAAGCCAGACATAAAGATGTGACTTCACAGACTCTTGAGATGCAGCCAAAACTTAGCTGCAATGCTTTTAAGTAATGAGTCTATTGTAACTACCAAGTTACTTACTTTTCAATCTGAGACTTGAAGTGCTACCATTTAACAAAGGGATTTAGGCCTTTTTATATGTAGGAGTGGTTACCATGTATAACAATCCTTTAGCAAGCATTGTTTAGAAATTAATGATTACATTCCACAGGAGGTAACAGTAAGGTTTTTGAAATTCAGATATCTCAAAGGAAACCTCATGTAAAATAACCATAGAAAGGGCTCTCCTAGGGTTATAACATTCAGAACAGGATGGTCACAGGTTTCATAAAATCTGTAAATCAGATTTGGGTAACAAATATTCCAACAGGTAACAATGTATATGGTCTTGTAGATATTCCCAGTCATTTAAATGACTGTACCACTCAGCCTCTTGTCTACAAACTAAACCTGAGTTAATAAGCCCTTGTCTTCCTAGAGTAATATGTAAATTTAGAAAGGATTCTACAGCTAGAACTAAACGCAAACCTACAGAGATGAAGAAGTTTCAGGTTTCATAAGCATATATGAAAAGTGCGCTAAGATTATATAGCTTGCTATTTTCTGCTCCCTTTCCTGCAAAGTTCATTTATAGGAAAATATCTTCCCCTAAGAGTATGACTCTCCCTCTTTATCCCAAACTCTCTTCTAGTGCTATTATGGCTATTACTAAGCCCAATGTCAACATTCAAAGTTGCATAAATATTTCCATGATATAGCTGAGGAAATGGAGCTCTTGTTAAACTGGTTTTTCAGTGGCAGAGCTGGGCATAGAATCTGCCTTATCCATTTCAAAGCCTGTGCTCTTCCTACTGTGACAACTTCTTCATGGTTTACAAACTTTTCATTTGCATGATTTAATTTTCACAGCGACCTTTTGAAAACAAGATATTCTACACTATTCCCCTCAGCTTGTTGCCGAGCTTCTAGAAACAGACTGTCTCTACTCACTTTCTCACTTATTTACTCAACCCACTTCAGCCTTGTTTCCTACCCTGTCAGGTCAACAAAATCACTTTAATCGCTAAGTCCAATGGGTATTTTTACAGCCCTTTCATAACTCACCATGGTATTTACATCCATTGACCTCCTTTGTCATTTGCATTCTGTGTTAACTTTCTCTCTTTGCTATTCTGATCCCTCTTCATTCTTCCTTGCAAAGTTTCCTTCCTGATCCTTAAATGTTTTGGGGGGAATTCTCTCTTTTAAAGTATACACTTTTGAGTCAGTTTATCCACATTCATAAATGATTTGATGTAATCATTGTATACAATGAGAGAAATTTGTTAATTCTAAAGCCAGAAGGAAGCCATTGGCAGACTTTTAGGAAAGAGAGTGACATCTTGGGATTTGTTTTTGTTTTGGCTTGGTTTTTTGAAAAGAGGATGGGTTGGAGTAAGTTAAGACTAAAGATAGGAAGTTATGATGGTGATCATGTACAAAAATCTGATGACTTTTATTCAATGTATTTTTTAAGTTGTGAAATATAGCATACATACAAAAAAGCAATAAATTTCCAAGTACATTTTAACAAGTAGTTATACAACAGATTTTAAAGTTTGGTATGGATTACAGTTCCACAATTTTTCATTTTTTCTTGTAGATGCTCCAAGACATTGGGGACCAAAAATATATAGTACATTGATTCAGCAGTCATATTCATTTGTTAAATTCTATCTTCTCTATTATACTCTTCCTTCTTTTTTTTGTGAAAAAATGACATATATATATATATAACAATAAATTTCAATCTACATTGCAACAATTCGTTGTAGAACAGATTTCAGAGTTTGGTATGGGTTACAATTCCACAATTTTAGGTTTTTATTTCTAGCTGCTCTAAGGTAACTGGAGACTAAAAGAAATATCAGTATAATGGTTCAGCACTCATACTCATTTGTTAAACCCAAGTTTCTCTTTATAACTCCACCATCATCTTTACTCTGTCTCAAAATCTGATGATTTTTATTGAAATTGTAAAAGTGAGCTAAAACAGTGATTTGAGTGATAGCAAGAATGGGATGTGACTGAAAATGGTAGGCAAGGAGAGTCTGGAATGACTCTTAGTTTTTTTACTTAATGATAAAGTAGGTCATGGTGGTGGTGTCAAGATTGAGGATACAGAAGGCAGCTTTCGGGTTTTGAGATGTGATTGAGGTGTCTGTGTAAAAATCAGATGGCCATATCCACAAAGAGGAAGTGAGAGAGCATGAATCTGAAGCTGGGCAAAGAGGTCTTGGTTAGACCTGAAGATGTGCAAGCAGTCAGCTTCTGCATAATAGAAGAGCATTTTTCTTCTAGGGTAGGGTGAGATCTTCGAAGTGGAACCTTCTGAGTGAAAATGTTCAGTTGGAACCCTTGTATGAGTGATTACACAAATTCCTCAGCTCCGTTAGCTGAGAAGGCCTAAAGGAAATGATACCCCAATGATACTTAGTGGCCATATCTTGAGCTCTAATACCATTCTCCAGAACAAACCAGGGTTCCTTAGAAAAATGCTGATTCTAGGACTAGGGCAGGAAATATAAAAGATGAACTTAGGGCATTTTGTAGTCCAGAAAGTAAGGACGTGCTAAACACACACACACACATTTACGGTATGTCACAGGAGCCAATTGAAAGAGCTCCCAATAGCCAAAGCTGGGACAATTTGAACAAAATAAAATAGTATTGAACTGTAACACAAAGTATAAAATAAATGTCCATGAGTCCATATTGATATAAATAATGATTAAATAAAATGGGGGAGAAGGCACAACTCTCTCATGCAGAAGTATCTACTTATGCAGGTACTTCACCCTGAAGGGGGAAAGGGGGAAAGAATAGCTTTACAGTAGAGAAACACTACCCCAGCCAGGTGATCAAGGTCATAGCCAACAGTCGTCATGTTAATGGCATGTACTCTTTTTTTTTTAAAGTTTCTATTGAGAAATCTTTACATATATACAGTCCAACTATATTATATAATCAATGGCTCACAATATCATCACATAGTTGTGTATTCTATCACGTTATCCTTTCTCTCTAGCCAAAGGATCAGGAAAGAGGTAGCCTAGTAAGACAGAAAAACATCTAGATAATTACCACTCTATTACCACCAAACAAACACCCTGGAAAAAACTGAAACCTCACCCCTATCAGTAAAAGCTGAGTAGGGAGCATAAGTTTCCCCTCTCACCTGGCTGTAAGGAGTCATTTCTTCCCCATCAACAGGGTGGTGTCAGAGGAGGCCAAGTGGGAAGCTGGGACTTTGACCACCTCCCAGCATTAATGAATTCCAGAAAGACAGCAGAAGGGGGAGGAAGCTGGAAATTTGTTCAAAGAAATGATGGCTAAAATGCCCCTAGTTCAGCAAAAACACTAATCTGATTCAAGAAGTTAGGTGAATCCCAAACAAGATAAAACAGAGATCAAGGTCAAGAAACATAAACTTCTTAAAGCTTAAGACAAGGAAAAAAACTTGAAAGTTACGAGAGAGAAAGGACACCTTTTACTTCTATAGAGTGAGGGGGATACAACTTGAATGACAGCATATTTCTCATCAGAAACCATGGAGGTCAGAAGGAAGTGGCACACCCTTTTTCAAATGCTGAAAGAATTCTATATCCAGAAAGAATATGCTTTAGGAATGAAGGGGAAATCAAGGCGTTGTCAGATGAAGGAAAACAAAGAGAATTTTGTGCACTAACAGACCTACCTG
>PVIY010013163.1:0-59837 GCA_004026745.1 Myrmecophaga tridactyla
CAGAAGCAATTGCTAAAACTCTTAACATCAGGAGGGATTGTACAAACATTGTAACATATTCCATTCTCAGATGAGATTTTCAAAAAGCTATGGACTTGGGTAAGCCCATTGAGCACTTATTAAAAGCAGAAGCTTTTATCCGCAATCATTTATTTATTTATTCCTCTTTTTATTCAGCCAGCATGCCCTGAAAACTCACTGTGACTTCAGGGGGTCGCTGAGCAAAGAAACACTAAGACATGGTCTCAGAACTTGTGTAGGTTCTGTGTCTCTCACTTCCATTGTTAAATATGATAATTTAAGGGTGATTTTTATGTATAAATATAAGGATTTTTATTTACTGCACTGCTGGAATAGCATTGTTAACTGTTTATCATTTATTTGTTCTGACAGACAATTCAGAAATAAAATAATTTTATAGGGGGATAAAAAGCTATGGACCTGATTTTAGACATGTTAATCCATATCTGATGAAACTTTCAACATAAAAAAGGATCTGGGAACATATTCTCAATCAAACAAAAGGGTTTGTAAAAATTTCTGAAAGTGGAATGTGGTGATTTGGAGCTGTATATACAATGCTCTCAAACTTAAATCCATTCTACATATACTCTTCAACCTTCTTGCAGTATTTGTTTTGCACGCTATCGAGTGTTTTCAGTAGTGTGCTGAAGGACCTTGTGAGGAGCTGACTTCAGTTAAGACGTGGCCCCAACGCAAACAGGAAGCTCTTCACCCCATTCCTGGAGTCTTTTCTAAGCAGAATGAAATTCAGAGAGATGAAGAGAAAGCCATGAGTGGCAAAGCCGGGAGAGAAAGGAGAGGCAAGGGGAGGCGCCAGGTGCACTGCACGAGACAGAGAAGCCCAGGGCAAAGGATCGCCAGCAGCCAGCCCCAGAATGCCAGCTTGGGGAAGACAGCACGCCTTGATGACGCCTCCATTTGGGCTTTCTCTTCACTTCAAAACCATAAGCCAATAAATCCTCATTGCCTAAAGAAGCCCATTGCATGGTATTTGCTTGGGCAGCCCAGGAAACTAAAACTTGGAACATGAAGCAACCTCAGTAATGCATTTCATTGCATACACCTGAGCATTTAACAATACAGTGTTCTGTGCTAGTTAAAAAGAGCATGGATGTACATGCTCTTTCTTCTAAATAGAAGAAAAGTAAACATATCATTACAGAAGGGAAGAGAATTGGAGATACAGAGCATAAGGGGAACCTGTCCCTAATAATAAAAAATAATCTGAGCACACCTGTTGATGACATACTCAAACATGGATTAAGATAATCCAATTCTGATATCAATTTGAATTTTGCTATTGTGGTGATCGGTTTTGCTTATAAATGCGAAGACTCATTCTGCTCTTATTAGATGTGCCCTCAAACAACTCTTGATCTTAACTTTCAAAGCTAGATCAAGACATTAATCTCTTGATGATCAATCTACAACCCTTTCATGCTAGAATCACCGCACTGTCCAATTACTCAAGAAATCTTACCTGATCATCTGTTTCTATTGGTCTGAATGTTTAGTCAACCAAAGCATAACTACCTGTAATTTGCCTAGTACTTTAGGTATTATACATTTTTATACTATTTATACATTTTGCCTTGTTTTAGGCACATATCAATGTTGAATCAGGCTCCTATTTTTAAGAGTAATTACCATTTTTGAAAGTTACTTTCTGTATAAGTTCTTTTTCCCCACATAGTGAAATATTTGGCAAATAAAGAAAACTAAATAAGCATGGTTAACAGCAAGCTGCTTCTCATTTCCCACTGATGGTTGAAATAATTTTCAGAAATATCTTTTCCTCTTTATCTCACTTCCAATGATATGAAGTGTAAGCTGAAGCTTGCCAGCCATCTCAGCCACTAGAGTCGTCTACCTTGGACATAAGACGACTTCTCCTGGACAGAAAACCCCACAGACTACTCCGTCATTCTTGAGATAATTTCTTCTTAGACCATATCTTCCTGATCTTTGGAGAAGATCTTCTATCAAACGTTGCATAAACATTGGTCTTTCCCATTTTCTATCTTCTTTTCCCTCCAGCTGTTCCCAGGACAGTCAAATTCACTATCCAGCTGTTCCCAGGACAGTCAAATTCACTATCAAATCCATCAGATCCCCCTTTCCTTTGCCTAATAAACATTCCCACGTGAATTATCCAAATGCTCCTCAAGTTCAGGCATGTGCTAAATGAGACTATTTTTCTCCCACTCAAAAATAAACTGCCTTGGGCAGTGTAACGGTGGCTCAGTGCCAGAGTTCTCGCCTGCCATGCCCGAGACCCGCATTCAGTTCCCAGTGCCTGCCCATGTAATTAAAAAAAAAACCGCATTATATTTATTTTTATTTCATTTGATGGAACCACCATTCATTCTGTTGCTTAAAAATAACATATTGAAGATTTCCACTCATATGCCAGTGATTTTCTTAAGATATTTTCAAGAATGTACTCTTTTCTTGCTCTTGACCTCTATTACCCCAAGCTGGGACATGGTTACCTCCCATAAGTTACAGATTTAGGTGGCAAGTAGGTTGTCCTGTATTCGGGTTTACCTTCCCCTCCACACCAGCATCCCCAGTTAATGAAATTGACAGCTGGCAGTTCTTCTTATTTATTTATTTAAATCTGAACTTGCTCTGCATATAATCTTTAATCATTCCCCAGTAGCTGGAGGACAGAACCTAACATTTCTGACCTCATATAGAAGACCCACTATGATCTAACTTTCCTTGGTCATCACCACCTATCTCCCACTAGTCACTTACATGCAGCCATAATGGACAGATAAAAATAATCTATCACTGTGGCTTGGATTATGATGCTCCTTCTGCCTAAAGTTTCCACTACTCTTTTGCCAGCTGGAACATTCCTATTTTACTTCTATATTTCTGCTCCTTTGTGACATCTCTCTTGGTTCACAAGGCCCATTTAGTCACACCTTGCTTGGACTCTGCAGTATTCTTAATTTAGAAATATTGTCACTTTTCCCTCTCACTTACAATTGGTGACTGTATACACATACCAAGACTAGGCTTTGAGAGCAGGGGTTGTATTCTTCATGACAGCTCTTCATCATCTAATGGTGCCTCAGCAAATAACTAAACCAAAATATGGGATAAGCAGATAAACAGGCCGCCCTGCTCATGGCAGGCCATTCTAAGGAATTCAATATTTCTAACTTAGAACTAGCCATAAATAAGGAAATAAGGTAAATTTGTTCATGCTTAAAATTCAAACTACCTTCTAAGAAATTAAAAATTGATTGGTCTTTATGAGTGTCGAAGTTCAACAAACAAATAAAAATATTTAAAGTAGGGCTATTATCACACGGCAACTGTCAGAGAAAGTTGTTTCTTAATTATAAATTATATGTCAATTATTGGAAACATTCTTAAGAATTTTTCTTTAGGACTTTAAGATTAAGGAGAAAATCTCAAAGAAGCTATTTAGGTTATCCTGGAAAATAACTTATTTCTCTGGAAATTTTTCCAGAAATTGTCCTTAGTGTACTGTAGATTCTAATAGCATGCTTCATGGGAAATCTTGCACTCTTTGTAATTGCTACAACATAATTCTAGAATTATGTATGGAAAATGCTTAAATAAAAAAGAAACTTTTAATAATATTAATATGTGGTTCAATAGCACACACCCAGGTATAGGAAGCAGAAAAGGGATGTAGAGATAAAAACTGTGTTAAGAAAACAAGGAAGCCTAAGAGACACATAAAATCTTTCAATTTCTAGGAAAATGTAAAAGCATAAATCTAGCATGGATAATTTTTAATCAAGCAAAATGTTGATTCTACCATATCAAAAAATGGGTTTACAAATTTTAACGCCAAATAGTATAAATGCTACTCAAAGACATCAGTCAGCCTTTAAGCCCAGCACCTTCTGAAGAGTCTCACCTGGCTGGATGTTTTCTCTTATGATGGTTACGTGGTTATCTCGATCTGGTCTTGTGTGCTCGTGCCAAAAGCCTATGACGTGGCCCAACTCATGCACTACAATTCCAAATTTATCACAGTTCTTGCCAATAGAGATGGCCTGAGGTCCATTTCCTCGTCGACCTACATAGGAGCAGCATCTGGAGTAAAGTAGAAAGCGGAGACACTGCTGGGAGCGGAGATGCTGGGTGAAGTTCCACCTGCTGAAACTTTTGTGAAGGATGTGGTAAGAGTGCGGCTCAGCCCCCTCAGGGGCAGAACGCGCTCGCACTCGCACGTCTGCCTGTGCTGCTGTGAAGTCGTGCGCCCTCCTGAAAACATCACCTTCTTTTAATCCACTCTCGCCAGTGCAGAGCACTGGTGGGTGGGACCGTTCTACCAGGTTTTCAGTTGAGTCTCAGCCCTCTCACTGGAGTCCCTTCTTTAAGAGGATAGCAGAGAGAGAAGACACAGAAAACAGGTGCAGAGAAGCTAGGACAGAAGGACATGACCCAGCTCAGAAGGCAGACCACCCACAAGCAGCCAGAGGCCAAAGCCGCGAAACCTGGGAGCAGGGAGAGCCTGCAGCCAGGGAGCTGGGGGCAGCAGGGGCTGGGCTGCAGGGGGAAAGCAAAATCCTATGGATGCCCTAATTTGGACACTTTCCATGGCCTCAGAACTGTAACCTTCCAAGTTAGTAAATCCCCATTGCAAAAGTCAACCTATTTCTGATACATTTCATCAGCTTCAGCAAACTAAAACATATACTTAATATCTGGGATCTTGGTAAGTTATGCTGAGCAAAATTTCCAAAATGGCCACTTCAAGACACTACCAAACACCTTTCCTAATTTATTAAATTAAAAGAGAAAGTTGCCAAAATTAATCATACAAATGCATATCCATTTATTAGGAGCTATGCCTTAAATTATTGTAGAAATATTCAGAAGATAAATCAGAAAATAAAATACTTATAAAGATGATTCATGCACTATTATAATGAGAGACAGAGGTAAACTCAAGAATTCACAATTATTTCATCCATGAGCAATGGAAATTACTTAGGTCATTGTTTTGTCAGTAGGTTAATCTGGTAATAATCCAATACTATTTCAGTATTAAATAGAAAACAAGGAGAACGTATTCTTCCCCTTTGAGAAAAACAGAAACTAACTTTATTTATAAAACATGCAGATTAATCAAAAAGGAATTACTTTCCCTAATCATGGAAATTTTTTTAAGGAGAACAATTTAAAAAATCAATTGAGAAAAAATTATATATATATACATATATTAATACATGGGCAGGCACCAGGAAGTGAACCCGGGTCTCTGGCATAGCAGGCAAGAACTCTGCCACTGAGCCACCATGGCCCACCTGAGAAAAAATATTTTTAAAAAGTGAATGACATACAGGCTCAGTGGCAGAGTTCTTGCCTGTCATGCCAGAGACCCAGGTTCAGTTCCCGGTGCCTGCCCATGCCAAAAAAAAAAAAAAGTGAATGACATAAAGTTAGTGTTTAACTGGTGAAGTTAAATTCTTTGAATTAATTAAGTTCAAAGAATTATTAGATTTATACCAAATGATCAGGCCATTATTTGAGTCTCAAAGAATCTATTCTATTTTATCATCTCAAAGAATTTCCTGAATTACCAGATAACTGGAATGGAATACAAAACATCCAGGAATAACTTTCTGAAAATTTTACTCTATTTGTTGATATTTATATACGTACAATGATAGATTTCCTCAGAAGTTCCATTTATTCACTGTGCGTGTATGTGTGTGTGTATGAGAGAGAGAAAGAGAATGCATACAGTTGGGAGCAGGAATGCTGGTGCACTAAATATAAGTTTTAAATGGTATAATTTTGCATGCAGTAGCTACAACTAGAAATATAAATAAAATTATAACTAAAATGTCATTAATAAGAATTTTAAGTAAAATAGCTTCTCTACAAGACCTCCCTACTAAACAGCAATTAAAGGCACTAAATAATTCATTGGGAATGGTTGGAAATCATGGTGCACAAGACACTACCAAACACCTTTCCTAATTTATTAAATTAAAAGAGAAAGCTGCCAAAATTAATCATACAAATGCATAAAATGAACTTCACTATTTCCATTTGTAGGATAAGTAGATTTGACAATCTTTCAAATTGTCCAATACACACATCTTTGCCCCCAACTCCCTTTCTTCAAATTGAGTGTTCTATAGATTTTTAACTTCTAAACATTTTAACCCATACTATACCAGTCAGGTGAATTCAATGAGTACTCATCATTTATGAATCTATTTTAAAAGTCAGTTAAGCTTAATAAATCAATAATAGAAAGAAGAGAGAAGTAACTGGAAAGGGAAAAACTGAGTGAGTCGTGTGTTTGGCCCCAAGGTAGTTTTTTTTTAATAGCAGGGGTTTTTTGTTTTTGCTGTTTTTTGTTTTTTGTTTTTTGTTTTTGCGTGATCAGACACCGGGAAACAATAGTGTGTTTTAATTCGGACACAGTTCTTTTGTCACAAACCAAATACTAAATACAGTATTGCATGTAGAAAAACACAAAATTTGCAAACATTGCATAGATGTAAGCTGAAAAACTTGCTACCTTCAAGCAGTGGCAGGAAAACTGATATGTTGATAATTATTTAGCAACTACATTATCAGCAGAGTCATTCTTGCTAGTTGTATTCATAGAAGAAAGGACTTTGGAAATCAGAATCCAAGAGACAATCAAACAGTGCGGTCAGGGCATTTAATCAATAACATCTTTCCTTGCATACTTCCACCCACAGCAGTTGCCTACACATAAGAGGGTTTCACAGTACAATGGAAGGGTCCATTTTACACTGTCACATTCATAGACCTATTATTTTACAGCAATCTCTTAAAAAGAGGAAAAACACGTTTGATAACCCGACTAATCTAAGAGTCTTGGGGACAAAAGAATGCTAGATATATCCTTGTGGAAAATAACTGAGCATATGGATTACGTTGGGTGTGGAGTGAATGGGTGACGTTTGCAATTCATAAAAAATGTGGTTTATACATGCTTAGATTTTATCTTGTTTTTAATGTCACCCAGGTTTGAGACCTACTTTTTTTCATCAAGGGCTTTTGAATTTTTGTCTTACCTTTTCACCTGCTTCCAATTACGTAGGTTAATTACCATAGGGAGTGTCATTTTCTATCCATCCACACCCATTCCTTTCGTGATCTCACCTAACTCCGTTTCCTTAAATACCATTTTTATGGCGGTGAGGCATATTCCCCCACGAGCAGCACGCCCACCCGCCCACTCCTTCTTCACTGCTGCACCTGGAAGAGTAAAAGGTGGCTTTATCTGCTGTGCCCCCAATTGTCCTCTGCAGGAGCGCTGCTCCCCGACATTGACCCCGTCAATGTCCACTCTTCTCCTCAGTCATTCCTGGACCTTCCCTTCTCTCCCAGCAGCAAATCCCGCGGGCTCCGCTTTATCCACCCAAGTCATCTCCTTCTCCCGCCTGCACCGCTGACCTCCCGGCCCCGGCGGCCTGTCTCGCTGGTTCGGGGCCATCCCGGGACCGGCCCCACCCTAGTCTTCTCAGGTGACCAGAGGCGTCCCGGGCATCGAGAGCACCTGCGCTCCTCCCGGCACGGCTCCGAGGCCTTTCGTCCCCGTCCAAGCCACCCACCGTCCCTGGAGGTGGCCACTGCCCCCAGCCCTGGCGCGTGGCCGTGTCTGGACATGTGGTGGGGCGCCCGCTGTGTCCTTTCTGAGAGCGTCCTGAAGAGAACCCACGAGACCCCAGGGCTCAAAGGCTGGAGCCGGGACGCGGCCCCTGCAGGACCAAGACCTGTCGTCCACACCCCAGCGCGCGCGGCCGGCTCACCGCCCCCCGCCGCTGCCCTCCCTCCGGCCACGCTTGAGTGACAGACCTGCCCGGCTGGTCCCATCCAGCCACCTGCCAGGAGAGCCGCCCGCCTGCTTTCCTCGCCGCTCTCTGTACAGATGCCCCCTCCCTCTCACATACTTGAAATTCTGATTTCCGAAGTTATAGCCCGTTACTAAATTATTTCACTTAACTTTATGTATTATTATTATTTGTTACTTTCTGCCTCCTCACCTTAGAATGAAAGCTCTTTGTAGGAAAGAGACACATCTGGTGTTTTCACTTCTGCATCTCAGTTACTAGAATGCAGCCTGGCAGAGACTGGAGAGAGTACACATTTGCTGAAAGAATAGGCTCCGCTCTGCTAGCTGTAGACACAGGTGTGTCTACAGGTACAGGTGTGTCTGCAGGTGCAGGTGTGTTTGCAGACGGGTGTGTCTGCAGGCGCAGGTGTGTCTACAGATGCAGGTGTGTCTACAGGTACAGGGTGTCTGCAGGCGCAGGTGTGTCTGCAGGCGCAGGTGTGTCTGCAGGCGCAGGTGTGTCTACAGATGCAGGTGTGTCTACAGGTACAGGGTGTCTGCAGGCGCAGGTGTGTCTACAGGGGCAGGTGTGTCTACAGGCGCAGGTGTGTCTGCAGGCACAGGTGTGTCTACAGATGCAGGTGTGTCTACAGGGGCAGGTGTGTCTACAGGGGCAGGTGTGTCTACAGGTGTGACGCAGGCAGGGGCTGATGCTGGTGGTGCAGCCCCGACACGATGCTCCCCGCCTGGCTCTCCAGTGAGTGCGTGGATGACCCATCACCTCTGACACCTGAGCTGGTCTCTGGGGTTTGTAAAGAAACCTCCTGGCTGACTGCAACTGCCCTGCAGGGAGTAAACACCTTATGTTCAACTTCATATTCCCAAACTTAGTACGGTGACACAAATGGGTATCCAGGAATTGTAGGATGAATGAGTGACCAGTACTGCAATCTAAATAATCAAATAAACCAGACTGGAATGCAATTTTAAAAATCTACAAAATAGTAAAATGAGTTAACTCTGAGTTTGCTTATTTGTTTGACAATTGTTAAAGTGTAGAAGATGAAAGAAACTAAAATTGTTAAGAAATGACCTAGAAGAACGAGAGCACTAGTGTTAAATAGAGGGTAACCCTCTATATAATGTTACATGACAGCAAAAGGGAATAAATTCAGTTCCAGAAGTCTCTGACATAGGAAGAATGATAACAAACAACCTGTGAGAAAATGGCTTCACATTTTGCTAATAAAAATCAGCCATCCTCTAAAATTTTTAAATGTTGCCAATTATAAGAGCTATTCATTGAGAAATAGGTACAGCTCAGTTCAAATCTTTTATGAGGAGGTGTTAAAGAATATGTTCCGGGTGGGCCACGGTGGCTCAGTGGCAGAGCTGCCATGCTGGAGACCGGGTTCAGTTCCCGGTGTCTGCCCATGTAAAAAAACAAACAAAAAAAAACTCTGCCCCATTAAAGATGGATCAGAAATATTACATGCCCAGAAATGTGTGCACAGACAAGTAAATATAAATTTAGATGTACAAATAATAAATGGACAGTTATGGTATAATTGAAGAACAGAAATTTGCTTGAGCTAAATGACAAAGTATTTTGACCTCTACCTTTCCTTGATTTATTTTCCTATCTAGCAAAAGACTTAATACGGAGTAGGTGCCCACAATATTTATCAAATAAAAGCTGACTGTGTCAGAATAAAGTGGGAATGCAATATTCTAATGATAAAGGCAGCTCAATATTCAGCAGTCATTTCTGTAAATAATAAGACTATTTTAGCAATTTTTTTTTATTTTAAAAGAGCTACAGGTTGCCTGACTTAGTGGGTACACTAAATCAAAGTGACAACAGTGATATTAAATAGTATCTACCAGATTAAAGCCAGAAATAAAACCGACACGTGTTATCAATATCAACAGCACCACACCTTGAAGTCTCTCTAAATTCAAAGGCGATTTCCATGAGACAATGTAGAATGCGGCACACTATGTCCCAGCTCTTACGAGATAAAAGAGCCCCATACAGAAGTCGAGGACAAGTTTAAGGGCCACACTCAACAGCGTCTCGTTCTCGTTGGACCTCAGAGTCTTGCATACCAGCAACCATGAAGCTCATTAATAATTTAGATGGATTCTTTTTCTGAAATGGAAGAGCAGCCTTAGCCCAGCAGAACAAGAACCCCCATAAAAATGAAATAACAGTTTCATAAAATTGTGGACAAAACAGCAATTTTCATATTAAATTTTAAAGTCACAAAATGATTGGCAGGTCAATGATTAATTTTTATAGAAAGTATCATCCTTCCTAATATTGAAAAATGAACACAGGACAAACTTCTAAAAGTAGGCTGAGCACCAAGACAAATTACCAGAGTGCGCCATTACTACTATGATATTGCAAGTTATATAGTAAAGACTCCTGCATTTTCATATAAAGTCATACTCATTATAAATACACTCAGGATGGCCACACAGGTTAAAGGTTACTTGTACAAGTCACAATTGTAGATGCACATCTCTAAAATAGTGGCACTACATGTTCCCCAATACCCTTTAAAAAGCAAAATCCTTTTATTTTGGATTAATTACAGTATACCTAGATGACGTGCTAAAGTACCCATATGTTCTTGGTCACCGACATTTCAAGCAGGGTGCTGGGTGCCACGAGGGACACAGAGATAAGGTGCCAGTTCTCATGATCGATGAAGATGGACCTTTGGACAACTGCGGCAATGGAACTATTAGAGCAGTGGGTAAAGCAAAATATTGCTGTGGGATGCTCAGCATGGCTGAGCATGAGAGTTGTGAATTATTTCAAACAATGGAGAAAGATAAATGTGTTCCAAGCAGCTAAATTATCACAGGCAATAACATGAAGGCATGCTAATGAATGAAGAGGTTTAGCTGGGAAGAAAAAAATCAAATGAAATGGGAAACTTTGAAAAGAGCCAAGTAAATACAAGAAAAGGAATATAAATATGGACTTGCGGCAAAGAAAAGTCAAGCTGTAAAATAATAAGTGAGCAGTGCTTTGGCCATTTCTATTTTACAAAACTGAAGAGGTGGGAAGGAGGAAAGATGTACTGATCTGATTATGTTATATACTTAGAAATATATAAGCTGAATTGAAACAACCTTATCAGATACCTAGAAGGAAAGAAGGACAGACTGCATTTTTACCTGGTAAATATTAAATAGATGTAAAGAATAGAAGGTAGAGCTATTTCATATGTAAACAAAACTAATACAACCAAAACTGGGAGTAATTTAGAATAAAGCTTTGTTTGAATAGGTCATAACTAAACAAATATGGAATAATTTAAAAATATCTAGAAAGGTAATAATAGACAATTTTGCTTTCTTTCAGATAGGCCTAAAAGTAAAATACATTGCTTCTTAAAAAGTGACTTATATGCCCCAGGGAAATGTACTAGAACAAAGTTGACGGCATAATGTCCCCCTTCCATTGCCTAGTGAAATAAACATGGATCTAGGTAATTTCCCCAAAAAATCTAGGCATGAGGGTAAGAGCTACTTCCTTCCATAAAGAATTAAGCGCTTATTTTGATTGCCCTATATGAACTATACAACAGCATATTCGAATGGCTCTAGCTCATTAAAGTAAGTTCTTTTAACTGAAAAATTTCAGTGAATAAATGGAAAAGGGATGAAAGAAGGGAACTGGAAAGTCAGCACATGCGGGGGCCATCCACGACGGCCAGGAGGGGCTGATGAGGACTTCATTAATGCACAGCCTGGCCCCCTGCTGGCCCCTGCTGGTGTCAGGACAAGTGGGTAGCTCAACTCCGGGGCCTTCCGACACCGGGCAGTGTAAAATGGACAGTACACCCTATGCCATATTCTTGGCAAAACATTCAAATAGAATTTAATAAAATCTCTAGATATGAATTCCAGTGTATTCAAAAGGCAGGAGTGCGAGGAAGACATGAAATGAATGGCAAGGAAGAAAACATAAATCCAAATATAGGAAAGCCTTTAGGAGAATTGATCCTTTAACAGATCAAGGGCACAGGAAAAAAGGTATTTGTAGGGAGAAGTGAGAAAAGAAGTGTCGCAGGATAAAAGAAGCTTTAGAGACATAAAAATCGAATGGCACTAATGGAGCTTATTTGGATGCTGATTATGCAAATCCACTGTATATTTTGAGACAACCGGGGAACATGTATATGGGCCTGACATTTGACGATATTAAGGAATATTTTTAATTTTGAATTGCTATGACGATTCCATGGTTATATAAAAATGGTCTTGCCTTTTAGAGAAAGATGATAAAATATTTGATAGTGAAATTATTTGATGGCAAACACTTGTTTTAAAACAATACAGTAACTACTACAACAATAAAGAAAAGTTTTTAAAAAGGAAGGGAAGGAGACAAAAATGTGGAAAAAAGCGAGTATACTAAAAAATGGATCTCTGCTGAATGTGACGGATACGTCCAGTGGGCTTTGAGTAAGTCTGAGCCTTTCACAGTGAAATCCGGATCACTGCTGAGAGAACTGCTCCTGCTGCGTCGTGGCCGGGTTATGGGATTTGTGGAGAGAAGTGGCAGGAGAAGAACTGAAAATGGAAGTTGTGGCCAGTTTGTGACATGCCTAACATGTGGTATCAAGAAATTTGGAATTTATTCTCAGGCCAGCATGTCTGAAAATAATGTGTTCTTCCCTTGGGGAGAAGGGCAGTAATGTTTAAACAAGTTTTAAAACCCTGCATTTCGTATTCCTTTTCAAATGGTTAGGGGTTATAAATGCTCATTAGCATCTGCTGTATAAACGCCTATGGAAATTCAACACCGTGCTTTGTCAACTTACAGAAACTTTTTTTGGGGGGGGGTAATTTTGTGCCATTCTTTAGGGAGGAAATCTAGAAAACACAGCAGTGGAGGAAACACTAAAAGCTGTTAACAACCGGTATCTTGCTCTAGCCCGTGATTTAGGAAACACTGCAGTGGCTGTGGAGCCGCAGGGGACAGGGCAGAGGGAGTCGGTGAGACTGCGACGCGCCTGGATGGGGCCTTACGGGCAGAGGCGGAACCCGAACGCGCTGAGCGGCAGCAGAGATGCACCCCACGGAGCTAGGGGGGCGGACAGCAGCCACCCCTCTACTGCCCTGCGGCTTCTAGCCTGGTAAGATTAGACGAGGCGGGTGCCACAGTCAGAACACACAAGAAGGTAGCTGAGACGTGGAGGACTAGACTGGGGAAGAGGCATGAAAGATTCTTTTCTTAAGTAGAATTCAGACCTTCTCATGGGCAAAATGCTAAGCAAAGATCAGGAAATGAGTGGTGGTTATGGACTGGTAAACGCTCATCGCTTTCCTGCTTCTGAACCTGCGCCATTGCCTGGTTCTACTTACCCACAAGGTCTGTACGTGAATACAATGTAACTCTCTTCATCGCTCCTTTCAATGAACGTCACGCACGTGTGCTTCTCCCAGTGCCTCATGGCCTGCTTGAACATGGCTCGCTGGCTGCCTGGAGAAGTGCATGAACTTAGTCACACCAGGAGGAGGGGCTCCCGCGGGCCGCTGCTGCCCAGCCCCTGCAGAGGACCGCCACGACGGCCAGCCCGGGAACGTCAGCTCCAGCGCTGGAGGAGCCCTGCTGAGACCGGCCACTCATCTTATCCCAGCAGCCTAAGGCCCGCTATCTCCACAGGTGCGCATGCACAGAGCTCCACGGACACGCCCTGCATGCTTCCTGCATGCTCCCCAGCGGCTGATGGGGGCGGCTCCCAGGTTTAATGCATGCCCTGCATGCTCCCTGCATGCTCCCCAGCGGCTGATGGGGGCGGCTCCCAGATTTAATGCATGCCCTGCATGCTCCCTGCATGCTCCCCAGCGGCTGAAGGGGGCGGCTCCCAGGTTAAAATGCGTATTTGAAACACAGTGTCAAACCCAGAACAATACTTCAGACTCGTAGAGCACAAGATTAAATCTATTTTTCCATTTCAAAGTTAACCCAGACTTTGTTCATAGAGTATTTTTCAAGCATGCGTTAATACTACCGCGTTTTCTGCATTGGTTCTCCGTACAGACGCGCTCTGCCCGGGCCCCGCAGCCACCGTCTGTCAGTGCAGACACCCTGGGCGCGTCTTACCTGTGAAGTTGCCTCCGATGACATAAGGAATTGCGCCTCCAGGCCATATTCTTTCCGTTCTGGATGTCGCGGCTCTGGGCGTTCGATTTTTCTCATTTTGCCCTGAGAATTTTTGAGGTACTTTTCCCTTAACTGTGTTATTTTGCTCCAAGCCTGCAATGACATTTAAACTATTCTGTGACGGGAAGTCCTCGGTCAAGGAAACATTTACTTCTTAAAGGTCAAAATTTAAAATGTCTTATTTACATATTTTTATAGCTATGCCTAAACTCAAAATACATTAAACACAGATTTCACTCATATTACAAACTTGAAAAAGCATTAAAATAACGAAGTCCCTGATGTCAAAAAACTACTTCTTGATGGTCTCTGAGCATATTTCAATCGCTTCTGTACAATAGCCACAGAAGTCAGAGCACAGGCAGAGCACAACAAAACTTTTCTATGTATTCTTATTCGGCACAAGTGGATAGAATAGGTATAATTTAACAAAGTCACACGATAATCAAAAATCTTTTTACTCCTGCTAAATTTCTAATCCTTTAATTCAGGATTGGCCTTCTGTAGTCCAGCCTGAAATTATGAATATTACATTGTACAGATATGCAGAGAAATATTATAAAACTGATATGATACCTGACATCTAGGACGAGTCAAAAATGTTTAAACTATTTTTAAATCTAATGATCCTGTTAGGCAACTTACTTTAGGCAGAATTTTTTTCAAAACTAACAGCCATGTTAGTTTCTCATTTTTAAAAAACTGATATAACTCCATAGTTGATGAAAATACTTCATTGAGATAGCAAATTAACTTGAATTAGAAATCAACAGTGAAATAACACTTAATATATCTTAATAGGAGGAGCTTAAAATAAGGTAAAAAACATTTCTATTTTCCCGAATTAAGTTCTAAAACACATGAAATATGAGCTAACAAAATTAAAATTAATAAAGGACTCTTTTTCAGAGAGTATGCCATTTACAAACTCTTTATCATCATGTACTGATTTTAATAAACTGAGCTGCTATGAGCATAATATTTACTGTACATCAAGTCAAGCGTCTGCAACTTTAAACATGATATACCAGAGCCAATTCTTCTTATCCTCTCAATTAGTTGGTAGAGAACCCCTCGTTTCTTTGACATACCATGGTCTCCAAATCCACCTTAAAGAACAAAAGAAAATAATTAATTTTCTTCAAATATCTTATAAATAAACTATAGGTTATTTCTCTTAGGAAGTTACTATGCTTTTTATGTGGTCTTGAAGTGTTGGAGTTATACCTGAGTCTTTGGAGAGGGTAAAAAATTCCACAACAACAAATTTGGGTAACTAAATATAGATATATATATATAGTTTTAAAGCTTGGGGGTGGGCCAGAGGCAGAGTTCTCCCCTGCCATGCCAGACACCCGGTTCAGTTCCCAGTGACCATTCAAAAAAAAAAGCCTGGGTGACAGGGGAGACCCGGAGAGCATCTAACATGACTTTATTTGGACATTGTGACAACTGAGTCATCGATTACTAATTTGAAATATTTTTCTTCACCATGAACTTAATATCATATGGTGTTGTATAGAATGACAGCAAGATATTCTGGACTGCTGACTGCATTCCAGCTATTTCCCCAATGCAGACTGAATACTTCAGACCCCAAATTAGCAAATGAAAACCAAAAAATAAAATTAGAAGAGTAATATGTAGTGCAAGTTTTGTTCCAATGTATCAATCAATTTTGAAATATTTTGAAAGCATATCAAATTTTACAATATATCCCACTAAATATTGAAAATTAATTTCTGTAATTCATAAAAACCCATAATACATAATCAGAAAAAAATCACAAACAAGGTAAGAAGCGTAAAGAATTTTATAGCTCAAACTAAGAAACGAGTACAGTGATAAGGATTTATGTGTCCTCACAATTTTACCAATAAAGACCAGAACAGGTGGATTCCTGTCGTGAGTCAGAGCAGAGCATACGGCTAACACGCACGTCTCCTCATTCTCATCCGCAGGGTTTAATAAAATTCCGCTTCCAATTTTGTTCCCTGTTTTTCCTCTTCTCCTTGAATTGTTAATCATAAGATAACGAGGGGAGGGCCGCGCACGCAGGCAGCAGAGTCACCCGTGACGTGGGACCACGCGTGACCGCGCCTCGGGGCGCCAACCTCAGCGCAGGAGAAACTGAGACGCCCAGAAGCCGCGGAAGGGACAAACCGCTCTCGGGTTTGAACGCTTTCCTCCCAGAAGCTTCTTTTCTCCTCTCTTTGAAATCAATACTGAAGCAATTAATTAGATTGAAGCTGATAAGAAAAAAAGCTATAAAAACCACGGCCACACAAGCCTCTTAAAGGGAAAAGCAGATGAATCCTTTTAAGGCAAATAAGCCAGAGTGCTTGTTCCCTGGCTGATAATCTGTTAATTATTTGCATTACATGGTCACATTTTACTGTTCTCCTTGAGAAAAATTTGTGAAATTCTTTCACTGAACATTTTAGAAAGATGAGGTAATACTTAAATGCATTCATTCCTAAGCAGTTACAAGAAGCATTATTAAAATAGGCGTGTAGGGACTATTACATAGCAGCTATATTTGATAGTATATAAACTAAAATGCATACAGATGGGTTTATGAGGAAGCTAATTATGAGAACAAAGAAATGCCTTAGTTAATATTAAATTAATAATAAAGATAAGAGTAATTTTGTAATTGAGAAAGTGGAGGCTATCAAAGGCAATAATATTTTAATATAATATAAGCAATTTTAGCAATTTTCAATAATTTTCATAGCAACTGAAATAAAATCATGCTTAGGCTGCTCATTGAAACAGAAAAAAGGAAAGATTCATAAAATAAGTGATTATTTTTCACTTGAATGAAAAATGAATCTATACAAAATAAATATTATGGAAAAGACTATACATTTTGAAATAATGAAATGCAAAATAGAGTCAAATGAGCAGAAACAAGTTAGTAAAGGAGCAACAGAACAATTAAAAGTGTATAATATACTTTTACATTGAAATTCAACCAAAGAGTACATGTCCCTATTGAGCATTCAAACTGTATTTATATATGTATATATATAGAATGTTACAGAATATCTTTTATTCTGTATATCTAAATATCTATATATATATTTAGAATGTTTTTGATTTATAGAATATCTTTTATTCTGTATATCTAAAATAATATTTTATCTTCCATTTGTTACTATTTTAAAGCATGGCTATAAAATAAATGACAAATGAAATAAAAGGATGAAAATGCTTTAAATCACAGAAAATGAACACCCCTAAAATAATAGGGTGGGTGGAATAAAGAAAGGACCTAAGAAATTTGAAGCCAATAAAAATTTTAACAAACTGGAAATTCAGCTTATGATAAGCCTAAGACTTTTCTAAGCTGTATCATTGCTCTATCCATAACACAATGCCTCCACACAGTCTTCAGTATTAGACAGCCACTGGGAAAAGCCTATAAACATATGGCCTAGTAATATATGATTATACTGCAAACCTGTATCGGTGTACGTTTCAGAGACTATTGCCAGTATATATAACAAAGGCCAAAGCATTCTATTTTTAAAATAGCATGTGTTGTCATTTTAAATACATTGCTTACGTTTTATGATATTATACATTTTTTATTTTACATAATCCTTTGATATGATAATGGCATTTTGGTTATCCAGTACATGCCTTTTTTCTTAGAAATGTCACGTTAAACTAGTTCATGTGAAAGTGTTGTATTGAGCAAAGTTAATTTCACAACATTCTGTGTTATATATAAACATGCCTGTGTGTGCATGTCTGTGCACACTCACAAACACATGCCTGCACACGCATGTGCATGCACACTCACAAACACATGCCCGTATGTGCACAAGCACTCACAGACATATGCCTATGTGTGCATGTGGGCATGCACACTCACAAACGGGCCTGTGTGTGCAGGTGTACACGCACACTCACAAACATAGAGCCAAATCAGCAAACTGCTAACCGTTGAGTCTAAATTGGGAATACCACTGTCCTTGGCCCCATCAACTTTTCCTATATTTGAAGTTTTGTCATGATAAAAAGTTGAGGAAAAAGGTAAATTGGCAGATATATTAATTCACACTAAAATCATCTTAAATCTGTAATATATGTGCCTTCTAGGTATCATAAAGGAAACATGTATTTGCTTTTCAAGGGTATAGAAGAAGAAAATTTAAAAAGTAATGAGGGGTGGGTGGTGGATACAGCAGGCATGAGAGCAAATACATATTTTTAACTACATGCACCAAAACATGCTGTAACCTTGCAATTTTCTCAAAAAATGAAAAAGTGAACATCTTACCAAGATAATATAAAGTATTAAAATGTGTATTAAAGATACCTTAAGATGAGAGCCCAAAGAATATTTTAAATATTAGAGTTCTCTTATAGTCATAATCGAACCTTGTTCAAAACAACTTTGATTAAAACTGCATAGAAATTTAGATAGATAGACAGATGCATGCATTTTCTAAATGAGTTTGCATATAATTAGTCTAAGAATAATTTACAACTTAATTCAGTATCTAAATGAAAGGAAATTGAATATAAGCTCAAGAGCATGAAATTTGGCCTTTCTCAAAATTGAGCTCTTGACCCTTACTCTCAAACTAAGCAAATTTATAACCTTCTAAACACTGATTTCCTCATTTGTAAATCTCAATAATCTGAGTCCCTACCGTCATGGGTTGTTGTGAGGTTTCAAAGAATTAATGTCTGCGAAGCACTTTAGAGGCTGATATACGATAAACACTATAATGTGTTTGTTAGTTAATTTACTAATAAAATGGAAACTAGGAACAAGGCCTAAGTTTTTAAATCTCCTCATATGTGTGCAGGAAATCAAGGTCAATCAGTAGAACATTAAAATGACCCAAAGAGTGTTTATAGCATTTCAAGCATGTATTTAATGCAAAATGAACATATATGTAATCACAACCAAACATACCTGTGGTATGTCCAAAGGGATTCTGAGTAAGGTCAATTGTTCTGTCAATTTGAAAGATATTTAAGTCTTCATCATCTAAGGCGATATCACCCCAAAACACAGCTAAAAAAGAAAATGGAATTAAATGAAAATATTTAAGATATTACATAAATGCAAAAAGCTAATTAGAAAAATGGGACTAAAATGTGAAAATGAGGTCTATATAATATAGTGAAAGGCAGATATTTTAGGAAATAATTGTAAGTGAACTTACTGGGCCTGTCAGAGAATAAAGATTAGCCATCTGTAAAAGGGCATGACCTGTTTTTTTTTTAATGTGATATTTGGGGAAGGGAAAACAGTGATCTCCTTCAATGGGGTGGTAACTGATTTATGGGGTAGGGGAGGGGAGATAAGAAAGGAGGCGCTAAATAAAAAGAAATTGGCATTCATGAAGTAATCTGCAAGGAAGTGAAACTCAGATGAGAATGCCTGCATCCCCCATGATGCCTGCAGATCTGGTCTTTGCTGGCAGAATAGGAGCGCACCAGCCTGTGTGCCGTCACGCTCCTCCTAAGCAAGATGCAATCAAGATAAAAGAATCGGTGCTTTACTGCAACTCATTCACATTTTTACCCATGCATGAAACACTTTCTTCAAAAATGACTTTGCCTCTGAGTTTCCAAAAATGTACATGAAACTATCAAAAGTAATATTTAAGTTAACATTTACTTGGAATTACTATATGCCAAGTCTTCTATCTCTAATAACAAAGAAGGCAAATAGAAAGCTTCTACTTTCAGAAGCCTCAAAATCATTACCCTGAAACTGGAAACTCTATCTTTTGTACAGAGTCTATCTTTTATACTTTTTAATGAAGCAAAGCTCCCTAAACCATGGTGAAATAAAGGGAGGGCCATTTGCAAGTTCAAGATCCAAAGTACACACTAGCATTAAAATAAAATGTCCTCCGTGTTTGTGTCCAAACTAGACTACAGATTCCACAGCACCACCAAACACCAAAGTACAGTAACCATAAGAGACAGCAAACTTAGAGGAGAGAATAAATCTTGGGACAGCAGAATGCTGGTAAACGCCTTGGAAATTATTGGATGCTTGTTTTTTTGTATGGATTGGGTTATCCAGTACATCTTTCAAATTTTGCTCATATTTTTTCTTCTTCAAAACTGAAAAGGAAAAGTGACAAAATTCATGCCTTCTAAATCATTCTTTTACTTATTCAGATCTCATATTTATAAAGTTTATCACTTTAAAGAAGCTAGCTAATAAATTGGCTAATTTATCAAATTTACCCTTCTGTCCCAAAAGCTATATAGTGTTTTACACTTTGCGCAAAGTTTTTTCAGACAATATTATTTACCCATTCAGTACCCTGGTACAAAGCTGACATGAGATAAAAGAGATGAGATGTGGGTGTAAATCTGGAAAGAAAGAAGGTAAAAATTAGCTCAAGATTGCTTACCAGCCAACATGCAGAAAGAGTCTATTATTATTAAAACTCTCCCCTGAACTCCTCTCTGCTGACCTACCATCAGTGGAATGGATAGGGAGCGTAGATAGCAAACAGTGTTTTACTTCCGTAGACTTTCAGTGTTCACAGAAGCAGTTTGTAGCGCTGACTGTGTCAGTCCACTTTCCCAGCACTTGGAGTAGGCGCCCACTGCATGCCCCCTGGGCACCCGGCGCTTCCATGCCCCTTCCTAGCAAAAGGGCCTTCCCCTAGGTAACTTGCTATAGAGCTTACAACCTGCATTTCTAGGTTTTACAAATACACTAACAATGCTGTTTTGGGCATTTTCTCCTTCATTATTCGACTTGGTCCAGGATCCCGCTTTACATTTAACTGTCATTGTCTCTTTTGTCCTCTCCCCTTTAGCTGTGGGAGCATTTGCACCACATGGACTTTCCGAGCCAACCCCTCCCAGCACAGCACTGGGTGACCGCTCAGGGCCCAGCACGTGCCAGCTCTGCCCACCACTCACCGGGCCATCTCCCCGGAAAGCCCCGTGCCTGCTGGGCTCCCCTCCCCTGCCCCATCTCAGGCACCTGGGCTCTGCGTTCCATCTCGGTGAATTCGCGCGTCCTAGCTATCTCATACCAGCGGGATTATGCAGTAGCTGGTGCTTTGTGTCTGACGTATCTCCCTTCCTGTAACGACTCCTCACATGCAGTAGGATTACCATTGAAGAACCATATCACACCCACTGCCTCCCTCCGCGATGTCTCACTTCACAGAACCAAAAGTATGACTTCTCATGAAAATAAGGGACATGAGCCCAAATGAACTAAAAAGGGGACAAACAGTTCAGGATACATGAGCCCATGTTATTTACCATTGTTTTCCTAAACTAATAGTTTTGTAACAGCTTGGCAGTTATGAATACACCATGATTTGTTTCAGATCAAAACATTTCTTTGAGAATAGACAATAATGAGGGAAGAAGGCGATTCGGACAACTTTAAATCTTAACATTATCAACAGAAAAAAATTATTCTTCTTGGACTTTTCAGCCTATCACATAAAGTACGTGATTTCTCTATGTTGTACACATACATATATGAAAGTTTCTTTAATTCATCTTCTCTTTGAGTCTAAGAACCCTATTTCTGCATGCTAAAATATTTAACATATGTATTGACATAACAAGGTGGGCCATGGCAATTTATATCAACACGGGTTTAGAATTTACTTTATCATCTAACATTTATCTACACGTTAAGATCAAAGCAATATCTGTGATTCTCAAGTTCACTTTAGAATTTTTGTTTCTCTTCCTATCCAGTATTCTTCATGTACTTTGCATAAAAAAAACAAAAAATGTTTTTAAAGTATGAATTGTCACTCATTTCCTGTGTTCAATACGAAGAGTTTTTGTTAGTGATCAAAGCTTAGAGCCGCCTCAGGTACTACCTACAATTCCTCCCAGTGCCTCTACCCAACTGGCCTACTCAGGGGGCAATCCTCATTGTCTCCTTGCCTTGACTGCACTCCGCCAGCAATGTGGCAATGCACAAGATTTCACAGTTACGTTTTTAACTGTATGATTCATCAACCTGGTTTTTCTCACCTTTAAATCCTCAATGCCAGAGTATCTGATATACAGTAACTCCTCAATAAATGTTTTGAGGCATTAAAGTATCAGTGAGAACATGCCAAGGACTGGGAAATAAGCCACACACAACGAAGGACTGACTGTTCAGGTCTGCTACATACTTCACCATGTTACCTTAAGAGTCGAAGTACTGGATATCCCACCACTCCAAGGACCATTTAAAAGTCCTTCGATCTGGAGAGGATTGTGTGTTCTATCTTCTTTCTGTATCCAGGAGCGTACATTATTAAATGCAGCTACAGGAAATGTGCCCCCTTTTCTCTAGAAACCACACTGATATGCTCAGGAAATACATTACTGAGTAACAGATTGGTTATCTTGTAATTTATGGATTTCAGGAGGTAGCTCTAAAGATTCAACACTAGCCAAGTACACTTTATCCGCATAAAATTGAACCTTCCCTACCTTTATTGCTGCTCTATCTACATTGGAAGGACAACGGCCCATGGACCAGACCAGGGCAAAGAGACGGCTCAAGTGCCAGCTGTTTTTACATGATTGACAACCGCTAAGAAAACCCCCAAGGTCAGGTACCATCTGACAAAAGTTCTCAAAAAAGGAAGCAACTTTTTAGGGTATTTCATGTGCACAGAATAAAAATTTCCCCCCATAACGACATGCATGAAGTTAATACAAAATTTCCAAGTTTGGGAAGCAATTACCTAAAATTTTTAAAGCTCTTGACAAAATAGAAAAATAAATAAAAATGTATTTTTTACACAGGCTCTCAGAAAATACTCTTTAAAGCACTTAAGGATAAGGTGTTTCATGTAGTATATTTCTTTCTCAAGTTTCTAATAATAAAAAAAAGTTTTTACAGTCCAATTATTGTACTGCTTTTTCATAAGAAACCATCCCTCAAAAATGTTTTCTCTAAATTATTTCACAGTTCTTTTTAAAAAGCTGCATTTCCACTTTCTCGAAGACAGCAGCATAAACTCTACGAAATCATCTAGCCCATCATTTTAAAACTGTGCTTTTAGGGAACCGCCACCAATGAGTTAAAGAAAATTGTTTCACCCACCTTTCCCTCATTAACTGGGTGGAATGGCACATCCAGGTGGCATGACCCCTGCCCAGACGCGCTAAAATTAACTGTCTTTACCTATCAAGTGGAGACTCACTGGGGCAGAGGGTGTGTGAAGGGAGCTAGACAGGGTTTGGATCACTGAATACGAAAAAATAAATCTAAATGCTGTCCAAATTTAGAGCACAGAGTTGCTCCTCAAGCTAAATAAACTGTTCTTCAAAGATTTACTGAATCAGGAAATTAAAATAAATAATCTCAATACAAAATCAAATGAAACATGTAATCTGAAATGCAAAACAAACATATACATGCACCGTGCCAGAGCCAGGGGTTTTCCTCCCAAATATGGAGATATTTGATAATGTCATTTTCCATGATATTAATGAGAATTTCAAGGGGAATCTAGACTGAACAGTAGGACCCAGCATAAAATGTGTCATCTTAATTTTTTTCTGTTTCAATGCAAATGTTACTTTATGATATGATTAAATCGTAAATTTTCACATAAATGCATGTTATTGTTCAAGTCAGAAAACATACAAACTTTCCCATAACAAAAGATCCATTCAAATACGAAATCAATCTGCGTTTACAGCCCACAATGCCTGTGGATAGGATTTCTCAGCACATTTTTAAAACATCATCCATACCACAAAAATTCATTTTGAACTATTTTTCTCAAAGGAGAAAACACTGACAGAGAAGTACTTTGGTCAAGAAATATAAAAATAAATATTGAAATATTTTTAATGTACAGCCTGGTGTTTTCTCTTGTGAGCTTTAAATGAATGAATTATTGTAGCTCCTAAGGTTTTAAAAACTGCCTTTCTTATACTGCTCAAATCATAAATTTATAATAAGTCACTAAAAGAGAATCACAACCAATATCACACATCCTGCAACAAAAAAGAAAGCACTTGTTTTTAATCCTTAGCTTGTAATTGTGAATATTTGTGGGCTGTGTAGGAGCCAACCCTGTTATTTCTTTATTTAATTGCTTTTTATTATGTAAATACTACAAGTAGTTCCTGGAGGAAATCTTGTTCTCCTCCTGGAAAGATGACTGGTCATGCAAATTTGCTATTTTCTATATTCTAGCTGTATTTTTCCCATTGGACGGTCTTTTCCTCACGTTAACAGGAGGATCTCCCCGCCCCCCTTTTCCCATTTTTATGCAGTCTACTTTTACAATAGATCACAAGAGGACAATGTTACATTCCAACTTCCCGGCTATTACTTCTCTTGCAAAAGATTTTCTTTTGTACACAACTCAAAGCCTGGAGACTTTTCCCCTTTGATTAACACCTCCCACCACACAAGCCACAAAACAACATGTACCCAGCAACATAAACTCTAGGAAATTTTCAAAAGCTCATTGATATCTTGAAAACTTCACTTGATATATTAATTTCATTTCTTCTATTCATTCTCTTATGAACTTTAAACAACTAAGAGGATAGTTAACTACAATTTTCTTCACACGGAAATAAGCAAAACTTTAAAACACGTGAAATGTCTTGTCATTTTATTTTCATTTTAAAGTTTCACTTTTACTAAAGTGTCAGTAACGTACAGTAGTATTAAATGGATGCTGCTTATCAATGAAACACTTCCACCTACATGATCCCATTTGAGACTTAGAAAACTTTACGATAAACCTGGTTCACTGTCACACTGCTGCAGGAATTTACTTTCTAACAAACTTGCCGTTCTCTTATTGCCAAGTCTGCGTCGTGTCCACTCTTTACTTGTTACCGCAGTCTGTTAGCACTGACGTCAGGTCACATCTTAGCGCCCATGACTGAGTCAAATCGGATGTGCTATCTGCCCAAAAGCTTCAATTTCTGACAGAGGGTTGGGGTTACCACAGCAGGCGTGTCTCGCGGAAACGATGGGGTAGAAGCTACTTGCTGATCTTGGGACGATGCACTTTATTGAGAGATGGAAACAATGTACAGAGTAAATATTTATTAAAGGAAAATGGAGTTCATCATTACTCGCACACTAAAAGGGACAAAAACACAGAAGACTCTGTTTATGCCCTGGTTGCATTTCATCCTTACTAAGTCTTTCGCAAAATTTGATTCTGATTGGCAAAATTTTGTGAAATGTTCATTTGCATTAATTCATTTTAAAAATGTCACTGGAGGCTTATAATACTAACATCTAAAAGATGAAAGGTAGTGGGATGGCAACGGTGGCTCAGCAGGCAGAGTTCTTGCCTGCCATGCCAGAGACCTGGGTTTGGTTCCTGGTGCCGGCCCATATAAAAAAAATAAAGAAAAAATTGAAAAAAAAAAATAAAGGTAGTGGTTGCATCATTAGGAGACACATTGTGTGTGATTATTTGTACATGTACGTATGTGTATATATACTCACTTATAAATGTGCATGGAGGCTATTTTAGTAATTATGAACTATATACCATAAAATTTAAAATAATTAAAATACAGTGTAATCCACAAAATCTAATTTTGAAATAGAAAACTTTATAGTACCTAAAAATAAATGAAACTTGTGTAAAATGGCTTGACTCTCGGTAAACTTTTAAACTCATCTATTACTTCTTAGCTCAAAATTATACTGCACTTTCAAGTTAAGCAAGAAAGAAAAAAACAAATTTCTACCAATTTAATAATAACTATTTATAATAGGTTCTATGAATATAAAGTCAGATAATTTTATAAAGTTTAAGAAAAAAATAAGGAATAAATATTCCTTGACTTAGATAATTTATAAGCATTGATCTTCCAGAAACTTACTTCACTACATGGATACAAAAAAAAGAGAGTTAAAAAAAAATACTACGTTGTCACCAGGCATCACGGAGGCAAGAAGGCAGCAGTATGATTTATTTAAGATCCTAAAACACAATGTTTTCCAGCCAAGAATTCTGTACTCAGCCAAATTGTCCTTCAAAAGTGAGAAAGAGAGATCATAATTATCACAGACAAAGGCTGAGAGAATTGGTCAACAACAGCAGAGCCCTACAAACACTAATGGACATTCTGTCAGCTGAAAACAAAGGATGAGAGAGCGAGGTCTGGAGGAGAGCAGAGAATGGAAGAGTACCAGTAAGGGTAAATTAAAGGATAAAAAGAGAAAGATGGAAAACGATACAAAGATATGACAAATGAAAACCGAGGGATAGGATGGTAGATGCCAAGAAAAGCCTTCACAGAAATAACTTTGAATGTTAATGAACTAACCTCACCAATTAAAAAACACAGATTGACAGAATAGACTAAGAAATATGATGCTTCTATGTGCTGTTAACAAGAGACTCATCTTAGACCCAAGGATACAAATAGGTTGAAAGTGAAAGGATGCAAGCTATAACCAAAAGAAAGTAGGAGTCATTATACTAAAATCAGATAAAACAGACTTTAAATGTAAAGAAGTCATAAGAGACAAAGAAAGACACTATATATTAATAAAAGGGACAATTCACCAAGAAGAAATAACAATCATAAATGTTTATGCTTCAATTAAGCAGCTCCAAAGTACATGAGGCAAACATTGGCAAAACTGTAGGGAGCAACAGATGTTTCAACAATAAAAGTAGGAGACTTCAATATACCACTCTCCTCTATAGATAGAAAACCAGACAGAAGATCAGCCACAAAATAGAGAATTTAAACAATTTGAATTAATAATAAATGAATTATTCCTAGCAGACATAAATAAATTGTGACATCCCAAACACCAGGATACACATTCTTCTCTATTGCTCGTGGAACATTCTACAGGATAGATCATATGCTGGGGCACAAAACTGGTCTTTATAAATTTAAAAACTTTGAAATTATTCAAAGCACTTTCTTGGGTCACAATGGGAAGAAACTGGAAATCAATAACCACAAATACATGGAGATTAAATAACACACTCTTAAACAACCACTGGGTCAAGAAGAAATCACAAGAGAAATCAGTAGCTATCTGGAGATGAATGAAAATGAGAATACAACTTACCAGAATTTATGGGATGTGGCAAAGGCTGTGTTGAGAGGGAAATGTATTGCCCTAAATGCTTATATTAAAAAAGAAGAAAGAGAAAAAAATTGAGGGTTTAACCACCTACCTGGAAGAACTAGAGAAAGAACAGCAAACTATCCACAAAGCAAACAGAAGAAGAGAAACAGCAAAGATTAAGGCAGGATTAAATTGGAGAACAAAAAAGAAAAAGAATCAATAAAACTGAAAGTTGGTTCTTTGAAAAAAATCAATAAAATTAATGGACACTTTGGTAGGATGAAAAAGAGAAACGATGCAAATAAATGAAATCAGAAATAAGAGGAGACCCTGAAAAAATTTTTAAAAAAATCATAAGAAGATACTGTGAACAACCATACACCAACAGACTATACAACTTAGGTGAAATAGAAATTTTCCTAGAAACACACAAACAAGTTATATGGACTTGAGAAGGAATAGAAGATCTCAACAAACCAATCTCAAATAAAGAGATTCAATCATTCATTAAAACTCTTTCTACAAAGAAAAGCCCAGGGCCTGATAGCTTCACAGGGGAATTTTATCAAACATTCCAAAAAGAACTAATACCAATCCTGCTCAAACGCTTCTGAAAAATTTAGGAAAAAGAAATACTACGCAACTCATTTAATGAAGCTAACATCACTGTAATACCCTCCCCGCCCCCCAAAAAAGGGTAAAGATGCTATAAGAAAGAAAATCATAAGCCAATTTCCCTAATGAATGTAGATGCAAAAATACTCAACAAAATGCTAGCAAATTAAATCCAGTGATACGTTAAAAGTAGTATACATCACTACCAAGTGAGGTTTATGCCATGAACGCAAGGGTGGTTCAACACAAGAAAATGAATCAATGCAATACAACAACTTTGAATGGAAAAAGTCACTTGATCATCTCAATGCTGAAATGCATCTGACAAAATTCGGCATCCTTTTCTGATCACCACACTTCAAAAGGTAGGAATCAAAGGAAACTTATGACAAACCCATAGCCAGCATCGTACTCAGTGGTGAGAGAGAGAAAGCCTTTCCCCCAAGATGAGGAAAGAGACAAGAATGCCCTCTGTCACCACTGTACTAGAAGTTCTAGCTAGAGCAATCAGGCAGGAAGAAGAAATAAAAGACATCCAAATCAGAAAGGAAGAAGTAAATTTTTCATTATTTGCAGATGACAGGTAACCTTGTTTGGAAAATTCTGAGAAATCTATGATAAAGTTACTTGAGCTAATGAATTCAGCAAGGTGGCAGGATAAAGATTAAGGTACAGCAACCAGTAATGTTTCTATACACAAGCAATGACCTTCTGGGGTGACAATTAAGGAAAACTTCCATTCAAAATAGCAACTAAAAAAATCAAATATCTAGGAATAACCTAACCAGGGATGTAAAGGACCTACACACAGAAAACTACATAACATTGCTAAAAGAAAAAAAAGATCAAAATAGGTGGAAACATATTCCTTATTCATGGATAGGGAGGTTGAACAGGGAGTTAAGATGTCAATTCTACCCAAATTGATCTACGGATTCAATGCAGTACCAATCAAGTTCCCAACTTCCCAACAACCTACTTTGAAGACTTGAAAAAGCTAGTTACCAAATTAATCTAGATTGGAAAGAGACCCTGCAAAACTAAGAGTATCCTAAAAAAAAGAAGAATGAAGTGGGAGGAATAACACTTTCTGATTTTAAAGCTTATTATAATGCTGCAGTGCTCAAAACAGCATGGTACTGGCACAAAGAGATAAGTATTGACCAACGGAATTGAATCAGGAGTACAGAAACGGGCCTTCAAATCTACGGTCAACTGATTTTTGACAAGGCCCCCAAATCCACTGCACTGGGAGAAAACAGTCTTTTCAATAAATGGGCATGGGAGAACTGGAAATCAATAGCCAAAAGAATGAAAAAGGACCCTTAATTTGCACTCTATACAAAAATTAACTCAAAGTGGATCAAAAACCTAAATATAAGAGCCAGGACCATAAAACTCCTAGAAGAAAACACAGGGAAACATCTTCAAGACCTAGCAATAAGAGGAAGTTTCCTAAAATTTAAATCTAAAACAGAAGCAATGAAAGAAAAAAAAAATAGATAAATGGGAACTTCTCAAAAACAAATGCTTCTGCACCTCAAAAGACTGTCAAAAAGATGAAGAAGCAGCCAACTCAATGGGAGAAAATATTTGGAAATACATATCAGATAAAAGTTTGATATCCTGTATACATAAAGAAATCATGCAACTCAACAACAAAAGAACTGTTGGTGGGAATGTATAATGGTACAGTCGCTATGGAATATGCTTGGCACTTCCTTAGTGTGGTAGTTAGGTTCAGATGTCAACTTGGCCAGGTGAAGGCACCAAATTCTGTTGCTGTGGACATGAGCCAATGGTACATGAACTTCCTCTGTTGCTGATTACATCTGCAGTCGGCTAGGAGGTGTGCCTGCTGCAATGAATGACGTTTGATTTAATTGGCTGGTGCTTAAATGAGAGAGGGCAACGTAGCACAGCCCAAACAGCTCAGCATACCTCATCTCAGCACTCACAGCTCAGCCCAGGCCTTTGGAGATGCAGAAAGAAATCACCCCGGGGAAAATTTTGGACCCCAGAGGCCTGGAGAGAAGACCAGCAGAGACCACCATGTGCCTTCCCACATAAGGAAGAACCTCAGGTGAAAGTTAGCTGCCTTTACTCTAAAGAACTAACAAAATAAATCCCCTTTTATTAAAAGCCAATCTGTCTCTGGTGTGTTGCATTCTGGCAGCTAGCAAACTAGAACACTTAGGAAACTAAATATTGAGCTGCTCTATGACTCAGCAATACCACTTCTAGGTATATATCAGAAAAGCTGAAGCAGTGACACAGACATTTGCACACTGATGTCCATAGCAGCATTATTCATAATCACTAAAAGATGGAAACAAACCAAATGCCCATCAACAGACAAGTGGATCAACAAAATCCGGTATATACATACAATGGAATATTATGCAGCATTAAGCCAAAATGATGTCCTGAAGCACATGACCAGATGGATGAGCCTTGAGGACATAATGCTGAGTGAAGTTAGCCAGACAGAAAAGGACAGATACTGTATGACTTTGCTTTTATGATTTTGGTAAAATAAACTCAAATCCTTATAATATAGAATTTAGGGACTTAGAGATACTTAGAGGTGGGTGAATGGTTAACTAATGAGGTTGAACTTCAATGTAAAGGAGTGAACAGAAGTGAAGGCAGTTCTCTGGTAGATCTGTAGTAATATTGCCATATTGAAGGTGAACAAGATTGAAAGGGGTTGTATAGAGTCAGATGTCCCACTGACAAACACCACAAATATAAATAAGTTCCTCCATGAGCTACTTCAAAGGCATGATTCTTGTACAAAGAGTCAATAATAGAGGGGTATAGGAAAACTACCTTGTGTGCTATGGTCTATGTTTAACAGGAAGACATCAGCAGTAGCACAGCAACACCAGGGGTAAAAGATTGGGGTGGGATTACAAGAGCTAAGGAGTGGTTTCGGTTTTCTGTTTGGTGAAGATGTATGTCAGTTTTTTTTTTCTCTTTGGAGCAATGAACGTTGACTAAAATTGAGAGTGTTGATGATTGAACAATTAAGTGAGGATAATGTGAGACTTAAGACATATGCATGATGCCCAATGGATGAAGGTGGCTGAAGGATACTTTGACTCAGAATTAGAATGACAAACTGTGGTGTATGCATATGATGGAATATTGTGCAGCTACAGAAAGGAACAGTTGTGAGGCACGCTAAGAGGTGAATGAAACCAGGGGACACTGTGTAGTGCAAAATAAGCCAAAAAAAAAAAGAACAAATATTGCATGGTCTCTTAGAAAATGCTTATAAGAAAATAGGGGCTTAGATTGTAAACTCCTATGGCAGACACATTTAACCTGGAGCAATAATTGTTATTTCTAGATTTTGAGATGCTATGTGTGCTGGTTTGAAAGGAAGTATGTCCCCTAAGAAAAGCCATGTTTTAATATAAATCCCATTTCATAAAGGTAGAATAATCTCTATTCAATACTGTATGTTTGAAACTGTAATGAGATCATCTCCCTGGAGATGTGATTTAGTCAAGAGTGGTTGTTAAATTGGATTAGGGGATGACATGTCTCCACCCATTTGAGTGGGTCTTGATTAGTTTCTGACGTCCTATAAAAGAGGAAACATTTTGGAGAATGAGAGGCTCAGAGAGAGCAGAACGATGTAGCCATGAGATGCAGAGAGTCCACGAGCCAGCAACCTTTGGAGATGAAGAAGGAAAACGCCTCCCGGGGAGCTTCATGAAACAGGAAGCCAGGAGAGAAAGCTAGCAGATGATGCCGTGTTCGCATGTGCCCTTCCAGCTGAGAGAGAAGCCCTGACTATGTTCGCCATGTGCCTTCTCATTTGAGAGAGAAACCCTGAACTTCATCAGCCTTCTTGAACCAAGGTATCTTTCCCTGGATGCCTTTGATTGGACATTTCTATAGACTTGTTTTAACTGGCACATTTTCTCGGCCTTAGAACTGTAAACTAGCAACTCATTAAATTCCCCCTTTTGAAAGCCATTCTGTTTCTGGTATATTGCATTCCAGCAGCTAGCAAACCAGAACACTGTGCTATATATATATATTATATATATAATGTGGTATTTTCCTGGAAATTTGGTACCTGTGCTGTATCTGAGACTCAGAGTTGGAGTTCTACAAGTCTGAAAGTCAGCATTGCAACATAAAAAACTGTTAAAAAAAAAAAACTGAAAAAGAGATCAGGCTTCAATTAGACATAAGAATAAAACCAGTGGAGTTGGGACATATGTAAATAAGAATACGGGGTAAGGAGGACATTGCCGTATATTACAACTTCACCTAATGTATGACATGAATGGAAGAGAGGGTTATTTTGTCCAAAACCTATATGTCCTATAGCACATAATCTAGCTCAACCTGTCTGGATAGAGCATTTAAACAATCCAAACATATGGAGCCAAGAATGGGAATGAAGGCTTCTAATCCTGTATCGCTTAATTTAATGCCCAGATTCATCTCAGAGTATCTTAGGCAGATTATAAAAAAAGGATTGGTGAAGTCCCTTGAGAAACAGGAGAAAAAATATGGAACTACTAAACTTTACCACCAGGGCAACCCCTGATACTGTCTCAAAGATTAGGGATTCCCTAGTCAATAGGCCATGCCCTTACTCTTGAGGCTTACTCTAGTGAAACTTATTTCTGTAGTGGAGAAGCTAAGCTGATGTATAGTTATGCCTAAGAGGTACATTCAGAGAACCTCTTTTGTTGCTCGGATATGGCCTCTCTCTAAGCCCAACTCTGCAAGTGAAATCATTGCCCTCCCCCTACATGGAACATGACATCCAGGGGTGGAAGTCTCCCTGGCAACGTGGGAGATGGCTGTGCCTTCCTGACAAGAAGGGGGAATGAAATGTAACAAAATAAGGTATCCGTGGCTGAGAGAATTCACACAGAGTTGACAGGCTATTCTGCAGGCTACTTTTATGAAGCTTCAGCTAGCTATTATTTACCATGATTTGCCAAACATTAAGCAAAACCATTCCCGCCAACCCTAAAGAACACCTCAGGCTTTAGCTGGGATTCTACAAAAGTTTCATGCACTCAGATAACTTTCCAGAAACCTACAACCTCCAGATGGTTCTTAGGCCAAATAAGTCCTGAAATGCAGAGGGGCCAGCCTCTCCAGAACATCAACCATTTCCATCCCCCTTTCCAATATTGTTGACACCCTTGCCAACATGAAAAAGTTAAATTGAGCATAGTTCAAATACCCCTAAAGAGTGGGAGAACGATCAAAGGGGAAGGAGGAGTTATAACAGAGAAGACAGGATTTAACCAATGAGGATGAGTGCTGAATCATGATGTAATTCATTTTAGTCTCCAGTGTCTCAGACCAGAGAAGGAAAAACTTCAAAGCTGGGAACTGTGAGTCACGCAAAACTGTGAAATCTGGGGCTGCTGGGGGGGGGGGGTTCTCCCCTTGGCTTTTCCATCTCCTGGCAGTGCATGTGGAGGAATCTTCTCTCTCTTTCAGGTTTTGTTGACTTCGAGCTTCTGGATGCGGCCCCCAGGCCTCCTTTCCCTGTGTCTGAGGTTCATTTTGCCTATAAAGGATTCTAATTACCTGGATTAACACCCAGCTCAATTCAGCTGGGTACACTTTAGTTGGAGTCACGTCTTCAGGAGACCCTGTTTACACAGGGCCCACACCCATGAGAATGCAGGTCCAAACCAATAACATGTGCCAACTGGGGAACACTCAACCCACCACCAAGGGGCACACTCAATCCACCATCGAGGGGGGCACACTCAACCCAATACCAAAGGGGGCACACTCAACCCACCACTGAGGGGGCACACTCAATCCACCATCGAGGGGGCACACTCAACCCACCACTGAAGGGGCACACTCAATCCACCATTGAGGGGAGCACACTCAACCCAAAACCAAAGGGGGCACACTCAACCCACCACTGAGGAGGCATATTCAACCCACCACCGAGGGGGCACACTCAATCCACCACAAGGGGATACACTCAACCCAGAACTGACTGGCAACTGTGTGGCTGATGGCCTGAAAACAGAAGAAATCCAAAAATAGCTAAAAGTTACTCACTGAGTGCACAGCAGGCCAGTATGAGGACGAAAGTCAGAACTGGGAGGGGGCTATGCGGAACCCAAGGAGCAGGTGAGTGTAAGGAAGCAGATGAGCCAAATGCGTGGTTTCGGTGGCTTATCCACACAGAGAGGAACCACCCCCAGTTATCTGAAAAAATGCACAGTAATTTCACTATATAGCCCCATTTTGATATACCTTAAAAGCAAAAGAATTTTAAAACAGCAGTAAACTATTTTCTGTAATCATACTGTCTGGTGGTGGGTGGCAATCTCCTGACATTGTGTGGGTGTTACAAGACAAAGTACAATTAGGTAACACGTTGTCATCGTGGGGAACTCAGATTTTCAGTGCTGTTGAGATGGGATAGAGATATGAGCTTGAGAAAGTTAAGTAAAAACTTAAAATTCCAAATTTGTACTGGAATTATCAGTATAAATGTATGATGAATCTCCTTGCTACAAATTATCCACATGTTTTCTAGCCAAGAACCAATAAATGTGCAATGCATTGGTAGGAAACACCACTAGCACCCTGAAATCTTCCCAGTAAAGGGAAGCAGAGTTCCTTGAATAAAAATGACCAATTCCAGTTCTGAGGCAGGAAATGAATGAAATGAGCTTCGGATGTTTTGTAATAACAGAAAGTAGTGAAACTACCAAAGATTAAAACATTATGTTAAGCCTTTCAGGAATAACTGAAAAAGCTCCCACTGGCCAAAATTGGGACAAACTGAGCAACAAAAGGATAACAGCTGCATCAGATTAACACACATTATGAAATATGTGTAAAACCATTAGTTCATGATAACCCTCAAAATGATGGGGCACTTTTGCAGAGCTTTAGAAAATCAACTAATTTATTATGCAGACATGTATAAAGGGAATGAATAGTTTTATAAATGTTTGTCTGATAACTAGTGAGATTGAATATCTGTACATGTGTTCTGGAAATGCTTCCTCTTTTGTGAATTTTCTGTTTCTATTCTTTTGGGATTTTCTGGGATGGTTTATCTTATGCTTGTTGATTGTGGGTGCCTGGATTTGCTAACTTTCTCTCATAGCAGTAGTTTCCCTCAATGTAGGTTTTGGTTTATAGTGGCTTTTGTCATATGGGACAAGATTGGGTCACGTTTGCTTCTTCTACATGGATAACTAACTACCCTACACACATCGTAGGAATAGCTATCCTTTTTCCAAACATCTGAATGCCGTCTCTGTCCCTGGATGTTGTTTCCATATACATATTCTTAATTTTAGCCCCTCTATTCTGTTTCATTGGTATATTTGCCTGTCTTTAATATCCTACTGCTTTGGTAACAATCACCTTATGATCTTTATGCCTAATAGGGCTTCTTCCCTACCTATCTTTACAAAATCTTCTAGTTGCTCTTAGTCATATAATTTTCTACATAGATATTAGAAGCAGAGAGAAAATCTTTATTTTATTAGAATTGCATTGATTCCATTAAAAATATAAGAATAATTGTTACTTTTAAGATTCTTAGTCTTTCTGGCCAAGACAATATTTCAGTTTATTTTGGTTTTATTTGTATTTTCCTACAAAATTGTAACTTTTTTCATAAAGATCTTATGATTTTGTGAATCGTATCCAGCCCTGCTGGATTTGTTTCTAGACAAAATTTTGGACTTTGTTTCTCTCATATATATTAACATTTTAAATTATATTTCCCAAAGTCTTCCTTATATGTAAGAAAGTACTTTAAATTTTGATCTCATATTCACTAGATATGTTGGGCAAGTCCATTGGCTCCAAAGCACTCTATGGAGAAAACAATTGTATCATATGGAGATAGTAATGATATAATGAAGGCAATTAATCATCTGGACGCAGTAAGTCCTGTTCTTCATTTCCAATCCCAGTGTTTGCATGTCCAGGCACATGTGTGTATCTGTACCGAAATGTCTTTTCTTGCTTTACACAATTCCTAAAACCTTAATGTTGAATATAAGCTATGATGGAAGGAATCCTTTTCTTAAGTATTTTAAACAGAAAGGCTAGTAATATTTCACCACTGACTCTGCTTTTAGCTAAGAGTTTTGGGAAAAAAAAACAAAACTCGATCAGGTCAAAGGAGCCACTTATAGTCCTATTTTGGATTTTAGCAAATAGATCTATAAATAATATTAGGTCACATTTTTTTTTTCTTTTTTCATTGACACATTTTGGAATCAAGTTTATACTAACCTCCTAAATCCAGCTGGCAAGCATTATTTCTTTTCTCGCCACTAGTGATTTTTATAAAAATGGGGTTATTTTTCCTTAAATAATTGGCAAAAAGAGCTTATAAATGCGCCTTGGAATGATAGTGCGCTTAGGAGTGGGCTGTTTCTATGCGGGGCTGCCATGCCCCCTGCCTGTGCCGGCGCTGCGAACGCGGAGGGGGCGGAGGTTCGGGTGGCCTGAGCAATCTTCTCCACGGTCCATTTAGGAGGACGGTTTGACGGGCTTTGCAGATATGTCCTGGAGACAGTGGAACCTATTCCCAGCCGGTTGAGGCAGCGTTTGATGGAAAGCACCCACCGGCCAGCGCTCTGGGCTGCAGCGCGCCTTCCTCTAAGAAGCCAACTCAGAGACAGGCAAGACGCGGGAATAAAAGCTTTGCCAGCTTAGCCCAACTGGGGGTCTCTCTGATGGGTCATCCTAGCATCAGATGACCGAGACCTTCACTGACTCTAAACTGCAGCCCGGGACCTCCCTCTGTCCAGCCCTGCTTCCCTCTTTGCCCTTCCCAAGCAGCGATTCCAAGGATGCTCGCTGCTCAGCCCCACCGCCTGTCTCCACGTGGGGCCCGGCTCCCAGGCCGAGAGTGGGCGGCCGGGACGCTGTGCGCGGGCAGCGAGAGCCCAGCCCCAAGGCCTCGGCCGCACAGCAGGGCCGGGAGCGTCCGGGAGCCTGCAGGTCTGGTGCACACCAGCGAAGGGGAACGCCAGAGCGATGCGCCGCGGGTGGGTGCAGTGCAGGGGCAGCGGTCACCCTGAGGACAGGGCCTCCCCGGGCTCTCCGCCGCGCCAAGGAGTGGGCACCCGGGGCTCTCTGTGCCGAGCCGAGGAGCTACAGCCCTGCTCCCGCGGAGTGTGGCTACCATACTCGGGGGAGCGGGGAACCTGGGCACTTCACGGATCCCCCCCAGCAGGTAGATGGCCCGGCCTGAGAGGGGCACGGCAGGCAGCGCCCAGCGCGCAGGGAGGTGCTCCGGCAGCGCCAGGAGGGCAGGCCCGCCAGGGGACCCGGTGCCGCCACGGGACCGCAGGAGGGGAAACAAGCCCGACAAGTTCCCAGTGCGCTTCCATGCCACCAGAGCACACCCGATGTTATCCACAGCATCTCTTCTTCAAAACAGAATAGTTATAATCATCTAAATAATGTGCAAATTACACCTTAAGAAACATACTCTAGGACAGGAAATTAGGATTAAAAGTAAGGGTTAGTCTGTTTAGAGTCTAGTTTACAGGGTCAAAGAATAGTGTCCATTCTAAATGCTAACATTCTTGGGCCTGCTACGGAGGAAAACATTTAAACCTATATCCTCCCCACAGCCTTCACCCACCCGGAGAGAATGAAGATTGAGGATGGAAAGTAATGTTCTCTAACACCCTTTGAGTGTCCAGAAGAATTCACCTACTTAAGAACAGTATATTTAGAAATAATCCAGTTAGGCATTGTAGTGGGCTCAATTTGGGTCTTTTCCAGATGTGTATGTTCCTCTTTCATACGTTTAGAAATCAAATATAGAAAGAAACTGTCCTTAATATTTCCAATATTTTAAAAATACGCTATTCCAAGAATAGAGCATCTCTATTATGCACAAAAGTAGAGAATAAACATAAAAGTTACTTGATTTCTTATAAATATTAATAGGCAGAAGTAGACACAAAGAAATTGTATATTTTATTTTTAATTTCAAACAAATGGTCTTCTCTGGCCTTCAACACCCATTAAAGGCTCAATGTTTACATCTTAGAAAGCAGCGAGGTTTATTTGGAATCCTTCTTAGCTTTTGTAATTGATGTGAATGAATTCCCCGAGAGTTAAACAGAAGGAAAGTCTGTGAGAACTGGTGAGTCTTGTAAAATTATCCATTCGACGTTACCCAGAGTAAGAGTTGAGCTGGGAGCAGCAACATCTCATAAACTTTAGATAAGAATGTTCCCTAGTGATAATAAAATATACAAAACAAGATTCTTCAAAGAACCAGTTAATGTTTTTCAGCCTTGTAACATGAACAAGTCCATTTAAGTAGCGTGGTTGGTACTTCTGGACTTGTGCTGTAGCATTCATCCATGACTTCAGAATGCCACACATCCATGAAAGGCTCAGAAAAGCAGATCCCAAATCATCTGTATGAGGTTGTCCCTAAAATAATAATTTTTTAAAATACCCAATAGGAATCAGAAACTAAAATAATGTTACTAAAAAACCTAGAGGTATAACTTAAGGGAAAACACAGTTTTCAAAACGTGTTTTGAGTTTTGCTAAACACAAAGCATTTCAATGTGAAATATAATTTTTCTAAGCTCAAAATACTTCCAGGTTCTCCAAAGCTTAACATATACACATTTGTTTTCCTTCTTTTCACCACCCAGGAGGTAACAGAAGTAGCTTTCCAAAAATGTATTCAATATTTTTGTGACCCCAAATGTTACAGTTTTCTATGTAGGTCCTTGTAACTATTTCTACAGTCATATAGAGGGAGAAGCTCATATTTTAAATTTAAGGATGAACTACTATAATAATTCTGAACTCAAGGGTTTGAAAAATGGTACTTTGATCTACAACATCGGCTTGAACCTTTATCTTTAAGCAAAATGGACAAAATAAAACTTATCATCTCCCACTTATAAGCCTCCAATGTGACTAAATTAGCTTAAAATATTTATTTTATAAATAATGTGACAAATTTTCTTGGGATGAGAGCCAATAAATACTTCCTTGTTCATTTTAATTTCCATGTATTTCTTGAGCCTGTTTTGGCAAAAACTGGTTCTCTGACACAGAGGCCAAATTGTAAGGACTGAACCTGAAACTCATAACTTTTTCCTAAAGAGTTCATCAAAAAGTGTCACTTTTTATCAGTCACTTGTTTAGTCTATGTTCCTATAGAGAGTACTGTAATTAGAAATTTGGAGAAAGCATTCAGATTTGGAACTGGGCACAGAAAGAGTGGTCTTTGAGATTCTTTAGCCTAAAAGCAGCAATTTGTTTACTATAACAGGAACAGGCGTCCTTTAGGTTTATTATATGATTATATAACATATAAGGTGACATTTCTTCAAAAACAGTCAAAACTGAGAATTCTAAGAATATGCGTCTCGTTTAAAAGCTTCATATTGTGGAAGAAAAGAAGACTTATAAAAAAGTAAAAGTCTAGTTCTAAAAAGGGCATTCTGAGACCTACACCACATAAGGCACTTGATTGCTTTCCTCTGATACATAGTAACTTAGAGAAAGGACACAGAAAGTGCTGCCTATGCACGTATTTCCCATTGCAACTCTGAGCCTGGTACATTCCTTTCACAGATAAAATAACTGAAATTCGGTGAAGGAAAGAAACTTTTCTAAGTTAGTAAGGGTTGGAATTCAAACCCAGGCATTTTATCATTAGGCTATACTGACTCCCAAATAAAACTTATAAAGAAACCAGCCTCACTATAACCAGATGAAGCATAAACCCAATGTAAATTCCATCCATTGCCTTTAAAATGTTTTCCTTTACCAGGACAGCCTCCTAATTTAGCCTTGTCATTCCTCTGTCTCTTCCCTGTCCCTGTCATATTTAGTGTGAACCATCAAACTCTATTGGCTGTGCCCTACACGCACCCCTAGCCTCCCGCCTGTTGGAAAGCTTCTGTCAGAATGCCGCACGCACTCAATTCCAGTCACCCCCTGGCTAAACAAACCAGTTCCTTTTATCTTGACCTCTGGACTGCCACTATACCTGATTAATCTTCTGGACCACAGGTGACCCCTCCCTTCTGCTCAGACATTGGGCGAACAGCTCCCTTTCCCCGATGCTATCTCTCAAAGTGTGAAAATTAGAATTGATTGGGGAGTTGGAAAAATACGTGTTGATCCCTGGGCCTCCCCTCCAGTTCCCTGGGGCCTGTTTTCTGAAGGCTGAACCAGCACCTGCCCTGTTCCCTGCCCCTGGGATGGTTTCATGGGCCCTGAAGCCGGGGTCTGGCTGGACCCTTGATTCCAACCTTGGAGCCTCCTGTTTCCACGGCCACAGTCGTGTCCCAGTGCTTTGCCGTCCTCCAGACTCCCTCCTCACTCACCCGTGCACGTTTCTACCAAGTGCAAATCCCTGTTCTTCATGCAGTTGCTCCGGAAGCCGTGATGCTCCCAGGACAATGAGCCCCCAGCCCACTGTGGGGTGGCAGCGCCATGAAGCGGTGCCCCCGCCATGCCGAGGGGCTAGGTGGCGGTCGTTCCCAGTGGAGCATGGGAGGTGACGTGGACACCAGCTGCTGCAGGCTGCAGGGTCACCTTGCCTGCCTCCTCCTGATCACGGGGCTCGCTCCCCAGGCTCTCAGCCTACTCACCTAAAGAGCCTCTCCTGCCCTCTTTCAGGTCTCAATGTCAGCCTGATGTGGTTGGTACAGCGGCTGAGTAAGCCTATTAAAATCCTGAGCTAAGAAACAATCAATAAGTTCTCTAGAAATTCTAAGAAATAAAGTGCCCAATTTAACACAGGGCTTTGTGATGGATTATGTTGGACAACTGGGTGCCTCATTTACTTTAAGGTCCAGAGCCCACTCTATAGGGTTGAAATAGCTCTAGTAGTAAATGGGGGGTGCTGTAAATAGTTCGTGTTTATTACATAGATTTTTAAAAGGTAGAGTTAATCTCATCAGAATTATCCAAACATCTCTATAAAGAAACATCTTGAGCCTTTTCTTAGTCTATCCTAGCCCAGTTCAGTATGTTTATATTTAGATTTGTATTATTCTCACAATAGACAGAGTAAAAATACAACGTTAGAAATCTGAATGATCTGAAGTTAAAATCCAGATAACATCAACCAATATCATTTTCACATATTAAAAATGAAAGATATAAATGCCCCAAATTGTTCAAGGGTAATTAGGACGTATTTACATGTTATATGATCAGACCCTTTTCAGCGCACCTGATTTAATACCCAACCCACGACCCTGTAAGGGAGGGATGACAGTTACATGCATGGGGTGACCGAGGGGGTTTAGGGGCTCACTCAGGACCACAACCAAAGAGCATCAAGACCGGAGCCACAGCCTAAACACGTGTGGCAACTTTAAAGGTTGTGGGTGTGAAGCACACTCACACACACAAGCTCTGCATGCACACACACACACGCCCTGCATGCACACACACACAGGTTCTGCGTGCACAAACACAGGCTCTGCATGCGCACACACAGGCTCTGCGTGCACACACACACAGGCTCTGTGTGCACACACACACACACAGGCTCTGCATGCACACACACACCGACTCTGTACTGTTGGATGCCCTGCTGCTTGTACATCACAACTTTGCTCCCATAACATTGTATCCACAATCACCCCGGGACTAATTAACTCGTTAGCCTGGCGCATATTTTGTTACAGAACCTCTAAGAAGTCCAGTTATTTTCCCCAGATTTTAAAACCAGTGAAGAAACTGAGGCTTAGAGAAAGTCAACCAACAGATCTCAAAACAGATTCAAACTCTGACGGCCTGAGTGCAGAGCACAAACGCTTAACCACGGTGACTTTTCTCATACGTCTCTTTCACAGCACATAATTCATTTTAACGTATATGCTAAGCTATGTGTCCCCATTGGGTAGTAAAATCCTAATTTTTAGCTTAAACCCTTGAGATTCAGCACAGTGTCTGGCACATAGAAGTTTCTCAGCAGGTGGTAATGATGTTGCAACTCAGGCAAAGATGTCATTTCACTCATGTGATGTCAGGAATCCCCGACAGTTTTATAATGTTCTGCTGGATTGTTACCTCCTCCTTCCATTTCTCCCCAACCACACTTTTCACAAAATTTTCATGCCAAAACCAAGGGCAGCTGCTGTGACTCTGCAAACCTCGAAGCCATCACTGTGGAGGTTCACCCTCTCCCACCAGATGTAGATTATCTATTGCGGTTTCACCCTTTTGCCTCATATTTGACATTAAATTGTAGATAATTGTTATTCTTCCAGTCTTCCAATAATTTTATGTTTTCTTTTTCCTACACCCAGATTACCTTTCTTGCTCATTTATAATCATTCGATCTTTACTATTAAATCTTGAAACTAAAGAATCAAAATTCAACCTTCCCTGAACTGTAAGAAGAATATAATGTCTTTGTCTATTTACCCTGAAAAAGAAAGAAAACATAACATATAATAAAATAGTGATTACACCATCATGAGAAGAAACTATGACTCAAATATTTGCTCATTTAACTGCCTTCTCTGGAATATTGAATCTTAAAAAATATAGTCTCAGATCCAGCAGCGCTTCCCTTTGTTTGTGATAATGCCCCTCATACTTTCCTTGGATATTTTACTTTCTCAGAACTTTCATTAAGCTGGTGATCATAATTTTTTTCATTTATATTTTCATGAATATACCAATATTATCCAGATGCTTTACAAGTCTTCTTCTGAGGGGCCCACAGTTGTCTTGAAATGCATTCATCCTTTCTACTCCTTTCAAAGATACAGGGATTCTGAGTATACAGAAATCGTGATAGCCAATCTTACTCAAAGACATTCTTAATATTTTCCTCTCCCCAAATCCCCTGGCATCCCATTGTTATAAAGTGACATTCTTTGCCCTTCACCACATTGTCATACAGATCTGATTCATGACTGTTAGAAAGAAACCTGCCATTATTTGAGGAGTTAAATTAATAAAGATCCCAAATATCATTCAAAGATAAATTTTGAGTTTAAACGTAAAAACAATAAGATAAAATTCAAATTCCAAATTTCAATACCAGAGTAAAATTCAGAATAGAGAGATAAACTAGTGAGAACTAGCATTTGACAGCAAAGATCATTTAAAGGAGAGTAAAAATGCAGGGAAATGTTGTAACTCCTTACTACAGAATTATTTGGCTGTAGGAAACTTTTTTAGGTTCAGAGCCTCACAGCAGTCCTCAGTGGAATTCATTTAAACTGCACATGACAGCCCCACACCCCCTCAGAAACACCCCAATAAATTATAAAAAGTTTGAAGGGAAATCTCACGGAACTCGTGTGTCTCACTGTTAAATACAGAGAGGTGTATCGTTGGCATTATGTCCTTGACTGAACTGAGTGAACTTCACTGTCTTGATCTGCACAAAACACAAGGACAAAGAGGAAATGGATGACCTATCTCAGGAGATTTCACGAGGGATAAATACCACTGCAGATAGGATCTCTGCAAAGGAGCAGCAACCACAACAAAAGCAGCGGGCGCTGCAGCAGGAGGCGGTGTATAAATAGCTGCTCGGTGGAGGGCGGGCAGGCAGGCGCTGGCTCCTGGAGCTGCAGAGTTGGCAGTTCCCAGCGTCCAGATGGAGCAGGAGGCACCGGCAGCCAGGTGCGGGAGAGGCAGGGCTGGCCACCCGGCAGGACTCACGGCCCCCAGGCTGCAGGCTGGGTGTGAACTGGACAATGTCACCAAATAACAAAGGGCACATGCTGTGGGCACCCACTTTGGCCACCACCACAACGCCATCCCCCGTGACTCACAGCTTGGTCTACTGTGAATGTAAAAGCCACGCAGACTTTCTCTACAACATTCTGGTCCTTGTGAGGTCAAGGGGAGCTCTAGTGCCATTCCCTGACCAGACACCAGCTGCTTTGCGCATTTATCAGGCTCTTCATTAGGACTTCATATCTTTCAGCATGTTAGGTCTACTTTGAGCAATGTGCCAAAAAAAGACAATAACTGATTTTATCAGCATTGTAATTACATAAACATAAGTAAGTGAGAATGAAAATTCAAACAAAATACCAGTAATGAAATCTATATATCATATCACATTTTGTTTTTCTTTTCAACCCCATTCTTGCTTTTTAGTTGGACATGCTTTGTCTGCTATAATTTGGAAGACAAAACAAGCAATTGTTCCTTTAAATTGGATACTTCTACCTTCTGAAAACATTGACCTTTCTCCGTAATAATATGAATTTAGGCAAGTTGACATAAGCAGACTGTCAACGCTTATGTGCCTTCCACTGATAATTAAATCTTTGAATCATGAGAAGAGCAGCCCATTTGTGCTTAGGAGGCACCCAATATCCTGGGGCTTTAATTCTTCATTTCTTTATAACTTTGTGTTTTCAAATGCATCAATCCATCCATTCTCACCAATCTTCATAAGAAATCTATGAGATGAAAAGGCAATTCCTAAGGGAGCCATTTCAGGCCATAAACTGATAAGCAATATCTGAAACCCAGGTTTTTAATTCCTTGCCCAGCAATCTCCCCTCTCTAAAACCTCATTATTCAAATCATTATTTAAAATATTCATATTAGTGTACAATTGATAATTCACTCTCAAATAAGTTGGTTTTACAAAATGAGAATAGAGTATCATTTAAATGTCCGGCCATCCGCTTCCTACAAGCATGGCTCCTGCCCCTAAGCCTACAGCCTCCAGGCCGGACGCCGCCTGGAGCTGCCTGACAGCTACCCATTTGGGATGACCATCACCCAGCGGCACTGTCAGAGGCACGTGTGCTGTAATCCGGGTCAGTCAAGATGGAATTTGCCCCCCTATTTCAACTCAGTCATTTGGAGTATGAGTCCCTGCTCTCAGGTTTCCACTGTGCTCCTGGTTTCCCTGAGACTTTTCTCCAATTCAGAATTGTGCATGAACTGCATGCATCCTGCCACTGAGACACACGCATGCCTGAGCCAGTTCCACCTGAAATCTGAGCACTCTTCATGGGGAGCCACATTCTTCCATAAATAACATTTCCCAGGAGCATGCAGGGAAATTGAGTTTTCTTTCTTGGAAGGTTTTTAACCAGGAATTTGATTCTTCTGCTAGATTAGGCCATTCAGGTTATCATTTATTCCTGGGCAAGTTCGGTAGTTTGGAGTTTTCAAGGAATTGACCTGCTTACTCTAAGCTGTCAACTATATGCATGTAGCTTTTTGTAGTTTTCTGTTTTGATGTTTCTGGGTTAGTAATCACATCCTTCTTTCCTTCCTGATGGCTGTAATTCATGTGCTCTGTTTTCACTTGATCAGTTTTACTAGAAATGTATCAGTTTTATTTTCTTTTAAAGAAGCCAGCTTTTAGTTTCATTGATTTTCCTCTAATGTTTTTCTCTTTTCAATTTAAGGGCTCTTATTTTTATGATTTCCTTACTTCTGTTTACTTTTTAAGGTTTAGTTTCCTCTTCTCTTTTCTAGATTCCCAAGATAGAAGCTTAAATTATTGATTTAAGAACTCTTTTTTCTTTTCTAATATAAGAATTTAATGTTATAAATTCGTCCCCAAGAACTGCTTTAGAGGAATCACAGAAATTTGGGTACGCTGTGTATTTATTTTCATTCGGTTCAAAATATTTCCTAATTTCCTTTGATAGTTCTTCTTGACCTATGGATTATTTAGTGGCCTATCATTTCATTTCAAATATTTCTGTATTTACCATATAGCTTTCCATTATAAATTTCTAGTCTAATTCCATTTTAGTCAAGGAATATAGTTTGAATAATTTCAATATTGTCAATTTAATATAATTTTTGTGACCCACAATGTGCTGTCTTGGTGAATGGTCGAGGTACACTGGAAAAGTATGTGTTATCTGCGGTTTTGGGACAGAACACTATTACGATCAGTTGGGTCAAGTTGATGTATGGCGTTGCTCAAGATTTCTAGACATATTTGCTAATTTCTGATCTATTTGTCCCATCAATTGGTGAGAAAAGAATGTTGAAGTCTACAAATATAACTGTAAGTTCTTGTATTTTTCCTTTCAATTCTTTCAATTTTGCTTCACATATTTTGAAACTTTGTTGTTAAGGGCATGTGCATTTACAATTACTATGCCTTGGTCAGTTGATTTTTTTATTTTTACATAATTTTCTCTTTGTCCTTGGTAGTTTTCCTTCTTCTGAAGTCTGCCTTGTCTAATATTAATTTACATACCCAAGCTTTTGTTTTGATTTGTGTTTGTGTGGCATATTTTTTTTCCATCCTTTTATTTTTAACTTACTTACATCATTAAGGTTCAAGTGAATTTCTTGTAGACAGCATGTAGTTGGGTGCTGCTTTTATAGCCAATCTGACAATCCATGCCTTCAATGGCATCATTATATCATTTACATCTAATGTAATTATTGAGATGATTGGAATTATAACTGTCATTTTATTATTACTTTTCTGTTTGTCCTTTCTGCTTGATCATATTAGTGTTCAATCACTGCTATAACAAATTGCCACAGGGTAATGTAAAATAATAACCATTACTTCAGTTTCTACAGGTCAAGAGTCCGGGCACTATGTGGCCAGCTGGTTCCTGTGTTCATAGTTTCAGGAGGACAAACTCAAGGTGTCAGCAGATCTGCATTCCTTCCTGAAGACTCTGGGGAAGAATCCACTTCCAGGCTCTTTCAGATTATTGGCAGAATTGATTACTTTGCAGCCATAGAGCTGAGGTCCCCATTTCCTTGTGGGTGTCAGGCAGAAGCTTTTCTGGGCTTTATAATGCCACCTGAATTCCATACCTCCTGTCCTCCAGCAACAGCTGACATAGTCCTTCTGGCACTTCAAATATCTCTGATATCTCTTTTGCCTTCTCTTCTTTCTTGAAGGGCTTATGTGATTACACTGGGCCAAACTAGATAACCCAGGATAATCTCTCTAATTTAAGGTTTTTTATTACATCATTAACTACACTGTTGAAGTCCCTTCCCAGCAGTACCTGGATTAGTGTTTGAATTATGAAAAAACAGGAATCTTTGGGGTATATCTTTAGAATTCTACCAGTCTGCTTTCTACTCCCAAAGATTCAAATCCCTCCCAAATGCACCCTTCTCCAAATGTTCCTGAGTCTCAACCTTTTCCAGCATCATCTCAACCTTATCTGCTCAGAATCGATGACCTCATCACCTATGCCAAGTGTGATGAGTGATTCACCAGGTGCATCTCCTGGGCACAATTCCTGTCCATCTGCGGACCTGTGAAACTACAGAAACAAGTCATCTGCTCCCAATATACAATGTGGACACAGATAGGATACCAATTATAAATATTCCAAACACAACGGGGGATAAATGGTAGGTAAATAGAGACACCGACTCCAAAGCACTTCCAAATCCAGGCAAGAGAACTGCATTAGGCCTCATGGCATTTTATGAACCCTCAGTAGCTCTTGGCTTGCCCTCAGGGCTCTTGGTTCCATGCTCTCAGCTCAGGGCCCTGGAGCCGCAGCTGAGTGGTTTCCTGAGTGAATTTATCTGCCAGCCGATCTTCTGGGAACAGACAGCTTTCTCTCGTTTCATACTTTGTCTGCCTCTTTCAGTCCAAGCTGACAGAATTTCTGCTGGTATAAAATTCTCAGGACCTGTGAGCCTGGGTGAATTTTATGGGGATTCATTCCATGAGACCAGAGACTCACCCACAGATCTTTCCTGTGTAATCTCTTCCCTATTTCTGCCTTGCTGAGATGGCTGACAAGCTTAACTTTCCACGGCCCTCTGCTTTACAGCAGGCATATGTGAGTCACACCCTTAACTGCTTCAAAGAGCCTTTTATGTGGAGCCTTTTATGTCTGAGACTTCTGAAAATGGTTGTAGAGTTACACCCTAGGCTTTCTCACTAGAGCACCCTTTCCTAACAATAAATCTCTTAATTTTAGAGATTTTTTGCAATCTCAGTAGGTCAAGAATTCCCCCAATTATTGGGTCCTGATTCTTTTTTGCTTAACAGTTTCATTCCCTCGATTCATTTCTCTCCCCTCACATTTTACTCTAAGTAGCAAGAGCAAACCCGGTTAACACCTTCAACACTCTGCCCAATAATTTCATCAACCAAATAGTTAAGTTGGATTTAGGAGTCATGCTTCCATCTGCCTGCAGGACATCACCTGGCTGACTCACAGGTCCTTCAGGGTCAGGGCCCTGCCCCTCTCAGCAACATGCTTCTCATTAGAAGAACCTCATGGTCTCTCTTTCTAGATGACATTTCAAGGTGACCTCGGCTTCCTCCATCACACTCCTCGGGACTCTCCCAGGCTCTATACCCCCCCCCCCCCAACGCCATCAGCACTTCCACACTTTCAGGTGCTGTCCGGCAGCACTCCACTTCCAGGTACCATGGCCTGTACGAGCTTGCTATCGCTGCCACAGGAGGTGGCCACAGACCTGTGGGTCAGAAATCCAGCTCAGCAACTTACTCTGCTCACAAGCCAAAATCAAGGAGTCGACAGAGCTGCCAAACGGTCTGAAGGCAGCGGGGAAGGAGGAGCTCCCGAGCTCGTTCGCATTACTGGCAGCCTCCGTTCCTCCCACCTGCAGAGGCAGGGCCCTGTCTCCTTGGTGCTGCAGCCAGGGGCCACTCAGAGCCCCCAAGGCCCTGTCCTGCTGACCCCCAGCAGAGGGTCCCGTCCACACCTCTCCAACCCCCATTCAGCTGCGTCTCTATGGCTGCCTTCTGCTGCTTTGGAAAACTTGTGTGAATACAATGAGTCCACTGAACAATCTGGGACAATCGTACTATGTTAAGCTCAGTCGTTTTACAACTTTAATTAAATCTGCAAAACTCCTTCTTGACAGTACCTGGTTTAGTGTTTGATTAACCTGAGGTTGGAAATCTCGAAGGGGCATCTTTAGAATTTGCCTACCACATTTTGCTTACACTTCTTTTGAACTGTTTGGATATTGGTTAGAATTCCATTGTAATTTTTCTCCTGGCTTTTTTACTATGTTTCTTCATATATCTTGGTTGTTGTTCTACTACTTTCAAAACACAGTCTGAACTTTAAACAATCTACTTTGAATTAATTATATTACCCCTTCAAGTAAAAAAAAAAAGAGTCCCTTTATAGTGTTGCCATGTGCATCACACTGAAATTTCTACCATACGATTATCTTTGCTCTCTGCTGAGTCACCCACCATCCCTCTACTGGATGGCTCCTGTCAACACACGAACTTCCTCCAACACCGCTCATGTTTTAGAGTCCTCCTTTGACCTCAGACCTCCCCAGAGCTACTTTACCATTCTCTGCTTACCAATTAGAGCAGTTTTTCACGTGCTGTCTGTATTTCTTCGTCTCCTCTTTAACCAAATTCTTGTCTTTTGGCTTCAGAACATCACTAAAACTTTTCTGGACAAGATTATATGCATCTCAAGTTGCTGCTCCCAGTGCCTGAGGCACTTCAGACTAAACCCATCCCTGCACTCTCAGGTTTGGTAACACCTCCCAGTCCAAGCTCCCCACGCTACTGGCTTTTCCTCCGAAGTAAGCCCCTGGCTTTGTCAGCAAAGTGCTTTGTCATGCCGGGCTCCCGCCTTCACTCACTCCTTCCCAGGCAATCACATCCAGTTCTGCATATTTGAATTATGGTTATATAGAGAAAATTGCCAAATTCACTTCTTTGGTTAAAATCTCTCCCCAACTGCAAACCCACACACCCTACTACCCAGGTGACATGTCCATTTGGGCGGCTCAGACAGCGTCACACAGCGTCCAAAATCCTGTGACCCACCATCCCAGACTTGAAAACCGGACGCCAGAATTACACATCTGTAGAAAATATCTCAGGATTAACTTCTCCTAACTCTATTCTTTCGTTGCCACTTCTCCTGCTGCCCAGGAGGGCGCATCGCCACGCCCGTCCCGGGAACTGCCAAGGCCACCCCCTGGCTCGGGCCGCTTTGCTCCTGGCGCGCCCAGTCCAGCCTGGGGTGGCGAGTCTGACCGCAGCAGCGCCCTGCATGAAACCCTATGACGATGTCTTTTTATATTGCAAAAACATCCTATTTCGTAATATGGTATTTTAATCTCTGCAAAAGACCTTAGCTTCACCTCATGCTATTGTCCTGCCGCTCACTGTTTCCCAGCTACACTTGCCCACCCTCGGAAACACAGAGCTCCTTCTTACCTTAGGGACTTTCCCTTGTATGAAGAAATACATTCTTCAGTATGCATTCTTCTGTTTTCGTACATTTATTATTTATTATTTGCCAATCACTGTATTAAATACCAGGGCTCTTATTAACCTATACAGATAAATTGCAGGTCTTCAAAGTCTACATTTATGGTGAAGACAAGCAGTAAAAATGTCAACGTGATATAATAATTCAAAAATCTATGTATGTAAAATCAAGAAAATAAAAGTATGATACACAAAATGGGGTCATCTTTGGGGTGGTGGAGAATGCGTTTTTTGAGAAGTCAGTACTCAAATTTATGTCTGAATGATTTAAATGAGCAAACTCAGTGAGTGGGTGAAGCGCATGCGGAGAGGAGCATGGGCAGAGCCCCTGGGTCCGCACAGGATCCCCAGCTAGAGGAGCTGCGAGGAGGCCAGGCCACCAGCCTTTGAAGCCACAGAGACGCCCGCAATACACTGTAAGGTAGACATGGGCCAGTCAGACAGGGCCTTCAGAGACCAGGCGAAGAGCTGACGCTTAGCTTTACATCTTTCGGAGCTGTTTAAGCAAAACAATGACACAATTTGATGTGCCAAAATAAATTTAATGTGGTACATTTAAAACATTTTTCTCTGAGACATAACCCAAAATCAACTCTTGGGATTACCAGTAATTAGAGCATCTCCAAATGCAGAATGTGCCTTGAAAGGGATATTGTAATCTTTTCTTATGAAGGCACACCAGAAGACGGCTTAGTCTCAAAGAGCTGAGTCCAGAGAGCCTGAAACAGAATTTATTCAAAACTACAAAAATATATACATATAAACATAAAGGAGACAATTCCAAAAGGAAAGTGGAATAGCTAAACCCAACGATATTATCATAGGCAGAAGCCAATCTACAGCGCACACATGTACCCAACACAAACACTCTTAACTATAGAAGTTCAATTCCCAATAAAATACACAGGAAAAAAATGTCAGATATAAAAAGAGCTCCAATCTACTCTAGCGGCTGTCTTCATACAGTGCATACATTTTTAAAATGACTTTGCCTTACCATGGCTTTGAAAGGTGAGGTTAGTAATAAGTATTTTGCTTCAACTTTTCCAAAGAGGACAGATAGTTTAGGAGGACCATAGAGCAACAATTTCCAAAGAACCGCAGTCAAGCCTTCCCGGCATGAGTATTTTAAAGGGCCAGTTTTTAAAAATATAAGCAGTTTTCTTTTAAAGCAAACTTCCTCATACATGCATTTAATATATTCTTCAGAAAAATCATATTAGTGGTAGCAAAAATAAACAAAAAATTAAAAACACCACCAACAGAAAATAACATGATCTCTTAAAACGCAGAACTCCTAAAGTTCTAAAAGAGATTACTGAAAGCATAAATGAAACTGAATATTCAATGAACACAACTAACATATTTTTATTACCAAGGAGAGGACATCTAAGAAATTAAACATTTTGCTTTTGTGAATGAAAGCTTGAAATTAATTATTTTGAAAATAGGTGTTTAAATTGTAAAATAATTAGAATGGAAATAAGCCAAATTCTTAGAAGCGATTGTTCAGTTTGCATGAGTTGGCAATAAATGAATAATGTAGTTAATCGCCTGAGTTAATTTCGGTTTGAGGCGACTAGAGGAACACTGCACATCTAAGGAGGAATGAAGGGGACCTGAACACCCTTTGAGACACCTTTGAGGACTGAAGCTATTTTTCTGCTCTTTGCAGCCGTCCTGTGGCATGCCGACATTGGAACATCTCTCTGGAAGGAGGCTGCCAGGAGGCCGAGGGGCAGCCGCCCCCACGCGCCGGGTGCCCCCGCCTCCGGGGAGCCCTCTGTGCCGCGACCGCCCACGCCTGCCCACCCCCGAGAGGGGCGCAGCCGTCACCCACTGCACCACGAAGAAGCGGAGGCTAAAGAAGCTGCTTGTCTTGACTGTCTAGACCAGCCGTGGCTGGAGACAGAGCCGTCGCCAGAGGGCAACGCGGAAAGACAAAACATGCGCGAAGAAAGCTGCGCATCCGAGGATGGCGCGGCGGCCGGCGTCGGGGGTCAGGCCTCTGCAGCCCCACGCACGGGCAGCGCTGCGCAGCCGCGGCCACCCAGGACGCGGACGCCGCCTCGGCCGCCAGCCCCCGGCGCGCACAGCGGACCGTCCGCAAGTGGGGTGGAAAGGGGACCACCGGCCCCCCATGAAGACACTGCTGCGTGTCATCCTGGGAAGCTATTTAATCTCTCCCGGGCTCCCATCTGCTGGTCCGTAAAGAGGTTAATACGACATACAATTCTGTGAGTTTAAGAGCCAAAAATTCTAAAAGTAAATCTGTGAAAGTGACCAGGACACATTACTCTTCAAACACGCGCTCTCACAGCTGACAGAGGAGGCGCAGCTGGCCCAGGCCGCAGGGTGGGGGACCCCTGAGGGACGCAAGCCGGGTCAGGAAACCCTAAGGCACCTGAGGCCTAGAGGCTGAAGAAATGCACAGGAAACAACACCGAAAATTCAAACTGCGAACTTTTCCCCTTCATCTTTAACTTGAGCTTCCACGTTAAAAAAAAAAATCCAAAATTAAAAAAAAAATAAGTAACAATGTCAAGAAAAGAGAGCATAATAGCAACTATTAGATGCATTACTTAAGAGCGAGAATGCAATAATTATTCCTTGTCATCTAAAAAATAAAACCTAATAAACTATTGGTTAGAGTATTTACCACTCACATATGGAGGTGTTTTTAGATGATTATTTCCTAGTTTTAACTAAAATTTAAGTTCTGTCTTTTTAAGAATGGTTGTAATTCAAACTGACACATTTTTATGTTGGTATTTGGCTGTTGAAATCTCAGTTTTTAAGGAATGATATTAAATGAGATAAAATGCTAAATCTCAGCAACAATGAATTATTAAAATATATCTTATCCCTATTATTCCTTAAATAACCTTGGCCTTTGTTTCCCTCCCAATAAACTCAAATCTCCTCTATGATGGTTTGCACACATGTTTAATTCAGAACATCGTTTCTTCACCTGAGCTCTCCTCGCTGAAAACTGGATTTTTTTTTTTTTTTTACATGGGCAGGCACCGGGAACCAAACCCAGGTCCTCTGGCATGGCAGACAAGCATTCTTGCCTGCTTGGCCCAAAAACTGGATTTTTGACTCATCATAGGAACAAGCTCCATCCATCCTCAGGACCTCAGAGGACTCACCCGTCCCCACAGGCCTTTCTTTTATGACTGAAAAATAAGAACGTGAGTTCTTTCTGCAGTATCATTAACAACAAATCCCAGCTAGTAAATGTCTTTTGTTCAAAAATAAAGACAGAACAAAATGACACAAACAAGCAAATTATATCTTTCAAACTTAAGTACCAAGAAGGCATTTATTTTAGTTTTCATATAACCAGGAAGAGTTAAAAGGCCTGAAGATAAGAAGATATATTCCTCTGCTTGTTAAATCTAAGTGATGTAAAGTGATCCTAAAATCCCTGGTATAACAAATTCAATATAATTTTTAAAATTTTCTGCACATATATTAAATAAAATCAGCAATTTGAAGAGACGGGATTGAGCAAAGGTATAGTATTCCCAGCTTCGTGGCAGGGACTCCAGAAAGAGAGAACCTGATCACAGCAAATGCTAACAGCATGTAAGCAGGTCTGCCCTGTCAAACACTGGACTCTGTCGGGGAACTAGGTAACCAAGGAAGGCATGCGCATTCTGCTCTTTAAAAAAAGACATCAGATAAGTAAAATGTCACATATTCACATCATTTCTCTCCTAACAATAACACAGACAGAAATACCCAACAGAGAAAAATCTTATGGTGTTTTGCTTGGGACAATTTCAACTTTGAACATGCAAATACTAATAAGAAATTTTATTTCATCAAACATATTAAGTAAATTTCTCCCTTATATACAAGAAATTAGTCATAAAGTTACTAATCTCCTTGGTCATTTCCATTCCTAATGGGTATGTGTGTGTATATTTATACATCAATGCTTGCATTTATGTATATGTGTGTATTTAAATATACACATATACATATTCAGCTATTTTGTAAATTTCTTAGATATTTCAGCTTCCTTATATCAGTTTGATGGTGTTTACACTCAAGAGACTTATAGTGTATAAATATGTGATATACATCCTTTTTAGAGAAAAGAACTCAAATGGGAACCAAGCAAAGACAGCATTGAATGAAATCACATATATTTTTGAAGAAAGAATCAAATGGTTAGATTTAATTACCAATTAAATATGTATATAGTTGTAAAAGATTCCAAAATGTAAAACATCTGATTGCATAGGAAAATGCCTTTGATTTTATTGTGTGAGCGTTATGTGAATAGTTGAACACGTAATACAGATGGCTAGCAAGAAGAAGGATACACGGAATTATAGTGTGGTTAAAGCTAGATATGATGGGGATATCATGGTAAGGAGTTGAACCCTGAAATCATCATTGATGGAAATACACAAGATTGATTATAAAAACCTGAATTATATCATGTTTAAGAAGTAATATGGATGAAAAGCAACACCATAAAAGAGACAAAAGCAGAAAGGAAGCACAAGAAAATAAGATTCCTGAAAACTCAAGAGTCAAGGGAAAAGAAATTCTAGCAAGAGAAACATTAACAATGTAAAATGCTTGAAACTGCTGAAGTTTATACAAGAGAAGTCCACAGGGACATGAAAGGAATGGCTGTTGTACATACGCTGTTTCAAGAGGTATGGATAGAGACTGTTTTGGATTGCTAAATGTAATATACCAGCAATGGAATGGCTTTAAAAAGGAATCTAATTAGGTTACAAGTTTACAGCTCTAAGGCCACAAAAATGTCCAAACTAAGGCATTCAGACAAAGATACCTCAACTCAAGGCTAATCTGGAAAGGCATGTGGCTGGCATCTGCTGGGCCTTGTTCCCAGTTCCGTTGCTTCCAGCTTCTTGATATCAGTGGTTTCCTCTCTAAGCATCCGTGGGCCTTCACTTGGCTCCTCCAGAACACAACTTTGGGTTCTGACTTGCTGAGCATCTCATGGGAAGTCACATGGCGATGTCTACTGGACTCTGCATCTCCGAAGGTCCCTGTCTAGGCGTCTGCTCTCTCTGTTGGCACTCCAAGCATCTCCAAGCATCTGCTTTCCCTGTTGGCACTCCAAGCATCTCCAAGCATCTGTGACTTTGTCAGCTGTGAAGTAACTGTTCTCCAAGAGTCTGAGCTTCCTCCAAAATGTTTCCCCTTTTAAAGGATTCCAGTAAACTATCAAGACCCACTGTGAATGACAGAGTCACATCTCCATCTAATCAAAAGGCTACACCCATAATAAGGCTTGTCACATCTCCATGGAGTAATCTAATCAAATGGATATGCATGCAGCAACTGAGCAGGTCAGTCTCCATGGAAACAATCTAATCAAAGGTTTCCACCCTACAGTATTGAATCAGGGTTAAACAACAAGACTTTTCTGAGGTACATGACAGTTTAAAACTGGCAGAGAGACATTCCCATACACTCTTACTCTCAAAACCTCCCCTAAACAATAATAGAACAAGAAACCTTAGATAGCATCCTCAATGAAACCAAGAACCATCTCTATACCAAGTGGGCACAGGAAGAGGGAGTGAAATAGCAGAGTGGTAGAAAGATAAACTTTATGGAAATGAGGAGAAGCCAGCCAATTTGCCCTGCAGAACCCTGGAGAGGCTCGAGTACTGGAAGCTCCAAGAACAGAGGAGGCTCAAATGTGGAAGGACAAACAGACGTGTCATTTGAAAATCAGTTTAAAGAACAGTTGTTTCTCCAGATCCTAACTTAAGCAGATCTGTTGAGCTATTCAGAGAGATGAGGTTTAGAGATTCTGGACCAGTCTGATGCAAGATTTAGGGGCACTAAGCAAAGAAAGAACCTGGGATAAGGAGTGTGATCCAAAATAAGAGAATTAACTGACATTCTGCATAGTTGACAGTGAAATTCAAGTCCCTTTTCCTGAATAGAACAAGATTAAAAACATAATATATTAAAATACTTATTGCAATGATAATTGGACAAACTACTGACAAGTGGAGAAACCCTACAAGAAAGAACAACAAAAAGACAAGAGATTCTAAGGGAACAGCAGTGGGTGCCAAGGGCTGAGGATGGGGTGAGAGGACTGACTGCTAAAGAGCAAAGGGAATTCGGGGTGAGTGGAAGTGTTTGCCATGTTGGTTGTGCTAGTAATTAAATGACTATGCGGAGTGTCAACACATTGAAAAGCGTGAGTTTTATTGTATGCAAATTGTACTTGAAAAAGGGTAGAGATATAGAAGATAGAAAAACCAAGGTAAAGTAATTAGACATTCCCAAAGCCAAGTATTCAATTAAAAAGAGCTGCAAAATGAGAGAAGAAAGAGAGGGAGAATGCAATAAATAGTAGAAGAAATCGTCACCAGACTGAAGAACCAGACACTCCAGATGGAGACGGCCCACCTAGGGCTTGGCTCAAGAATGACGAAGACTTATCCAAAGGCACATGCTCAAGAAATTTCAGAACACTGGATATAAAGTCAAAATCCTGAAAGCTCTTTGAAAAGAGTCAGAAAAAATTCAGTGGGGCAATACTTCCAAAATAATTAAATAAAATTATACCTATAGTATCATTTAGTCCAGTTTAATTATTAATCAGGCATCCAAAGTACCCAACAAACTCCTATGCAAGGCTCCCAGTTTCAATATCAACTCTGCTTTGAGGTCCAGGCTCATTCGAAATAAAAGATCTACCATCGAAGAGGAAGAGGAAGGAGCAGTGAAAGGGGCCAATATGGGAAGGCGCTAAGGAGAACTTCCAGCGGGATAATGGGCAAAAGGAAGTTTCAAGATGACAGTCACACAGAAATCGAGGGAGCAATGAAAACACCCTAGACCAAGGGAATGGAGGGCTCCAGCAGGGATGTTTCTTGAAAAGGAGGGAAAAAGGTTGTTGGTGCATTATCTGATAGGCTTTACTATGGAAAATGGATTTAAACAGAGATCAGTGGGGCTGTAGGGGTGTGTCAAAGCTTAGACATTCAAAAAAATTAAACATGAAAAATGTATTGTTAATACCAGGAAAAACACAATCTTGTATAAAAATTAATTATAGACGACTAGTTGGTTCAGAGTTTGAAAAATATACACATAATATCAATAAGGAGAAAACAGAATACTGAATTTCTTTTAATTGCAATATAATTATGGAGAATGAGAGCAGAGGGCTGGCTGAGAGTCATCAGATAATGTCCACATTGATGAATCACGAGAGAAAATAATTTTCAAATTATTTTAAAATATGGCCATTAAAATCCAAAGAAATGACTAAAACAACATTTACGGTTACTGAGGCTAGGGAATGCACCTGGGGTGGAGATAGAGGATGGAGGCAGTGGATTTCTGCTGTTTGCTGTAATAACACTCTACATTTCTCAAGAATTATATATTACTTTGACGAAAATAAAGAATTTATTTTAAAAAATGAGGGTATATACTTGAAATATGGTTGTGGGAGTAGAAGCAACTAGATTTTAAATTAAAAAAATATAAAGAGTGAATGAGCAGATAGAGGTGGTAAAGGTAAACCTATCGTTTCAGGCCGTTTGGTGGTACATAAGTCAGATATTTAAGACAGGAGAATGAGATGGGAACAAGGTGGAGAAATTTTGCTTAGAAAGTAGGATAGCATCTGGTCATCTGAGGTGCTGAGAACAAAGAAACAATGGATAAAAAGAAATCTGTTTTGAAGTGGAAGGCAGGGAGCTGAAGATAATCAAAGCACATGAGCTTGATAACTCAGTAAAGTTTGAACTGGCCTGGAGACTGAGTGCATGAAGAGTCTGGAGTAGGTACCGAATGAGCTCTGAAGTAGGGCAGCAGTGAAGCAGTAAAAAGGGATTATGAGCAACCCTCAAAACTGACTGAGATTAGATACAATGACAGTTGAGTCAATACCGTTTGCAGGTTCTAAACGTTATCTAATAAAGTTCCACAGTCTGGGAACAGGAACATGAAACCAAATAGCGAGAATATCTCAAGAGTTAAGGATTTGGAGCATGGATGGTCCTAGAGCCGCAGAATTAGCACAGCTGGCCATGCTCTTCCAGGTTGGTAACCAAACAAGTGATGCCAAATGGAACCTGAGCTCGGAAAGAATAAAGAATCAAATACTCCTTCAAGTATAGGGTCAAGAGAAGGAGAAGGAATTGATGAGAAGAGCTTACTTTCAGATGTGAAAGGGTCTACTGAAGTGATAAAGAAGCAATGCTACAAGCAATGAAGACATCAAAATCAAAAACTTTCAGAACATAAGAATTCCTCAAACACAAGTTCTTATGCCAAGTACATATATGCATACCCCACTAAAAAGGCAAACATTGCCCATATTATTCCAAAACACACACACATGCACACAAACACACAGAGATTTAAAGGATGAATTGGAGGATTCTGGGAAGATAGAAGCAGCAACAACCTAATTTTTGGATCTTCCTGAATCCCCCCAAAAATATGAAAGGAATTGGACTGGAAAATCAAAAGCACACAGATAATGTTTCAGAGCAGTGGGTAGCAATGTCCTCTTTGCTACACTCACAGGCAAGCCGGTGAATAACCGAGGGGTGGAGACTGCAAAGTGGTGTGTTTGGGCAGGAAGACATTGAATTACATAAAAGAGTGTTTGACAGTAATGAGAATGGGAGAGCCCCGAGGTAACCACCAGACGTGCACCGCACCGGGAAGTGAAGCATGCTAAACAGAGAAAAGCAGCTAAAACAGGGAGCGATTTGTCTACTCCAACAGGAATGGATGACAGCGGTTTGTCCTGAGGGCCTGGGGCAGTGGAAATGCCATGAGTTCTCAGACCTCGTCAGGCAGGACTTGCCTCCTTTCCAGGCCGGGTCCCGCTCTCAGGGGAGGTGTGTCGGTCAGCTCGGAATGGACCAGAGAGGGAAAGCAAACCCAGAGAAAAGAGGAGCAGGCTAAGAGGAGAACAGCCTGGAAATCTCAAAAGCAAGTCACTTTATTTTGAAAAGTATGTGCAAACAATAGAGGCAGGTGTTCTGTGAATCTAGGAAAGCCCTCTGAACCATACCTCCTTCTAAAGTTCAGGAAAGCTAAATTTCCATAAAAATGAGCAATTGAAAAGTTTTGAGATCAAATCCCACATAAAGTTATTATAAGGATAATAAAGGGCAAAATAACAACTTTGAAGACCCTGAAAGCATGCTAGAAATACTTGGATAAAAACAGTTCAAAATTGCAACATTTTGCTTCAAAACAACCTCAGAGACAGAATTAGAAAATTAGGTAATGAGGTGAAAGAGCTTGAGGAAGTTTAAGAAATAGAAGAAAACCTAATTTTAAGAATGAAGACTGTTGGGGGGGCGAGGGCGGCTCAGTGGTAGAATGTTCTCCTGCCACACGGGAGACCCGGGTTCGGTTCCCAGACCTCGCGCTTCCTCAACAGGAAAAGCCGGGGGAGTTCGTCACCACCAGCCCAGCCCTATAAGAAATGCCAAAGAGAGCTCTGCAAGTTGAAAGGAAAGCACAATAAGCAATTAATTGACTGAAGCCGCATGGAGCCATCCATCTCTCCAGTAAAGACAATGGCATGGATTAATACAAATGCCAGCGCTATTGTATTTTTGATTTGTAAATCCATTTTTCACTTCCTGCAGCATCTAAAAGCCAAATGCATAAAACCCAATTTTAACTCAATAGTTTGAGCATCATAATGGATAAATAAATAATTTGAGAAAAGAACTACAAGGTGGGGTGCAGAGGGCTTAGGAGCATCGTTTATGTGCTGTGGAAGTGGGCAGCAAACAAAGGAACTTGTATGGATTTAGGATGACTCTAGTTCTTTAATGATGCACCATGGTAAATATCAGAAACTATCACAGAATAGGGAAACACAGAGAGACAGACAGTAGCGTTACCAGAGGTGGGGGGAAGGGGCATC
>PVIY010013164.1:0-59893 GCA_004026745.1 Myrmecophaga tridactyla
GACACTGTCGTTGGGGCTAGAGGCAGACCTCGGTTTCGCACCTTGCGCCTGCGTACTGTTTTATTAGCCTGGACAGTGGCGGGAAATGGAGAACAAAGGAGTGGGGAGAAAGAAGAACAAGGAAGTGGGCTCTGCTCTGGCGGCCATGTTACTGTCATTGCTAAACTCAGTGTATATCCGTATTGACTGCTCCCAACAAGATTGTGTGGAGCAGACATTGTCATATTTACATTTGATTATGATGTAACTAAAGGTTGAATGTGTCTCTTGGCAGGGCTTTTTGCTTTCAAACTGCTGAAGTTCTTGGGTTTTGTTCAGTCACCCCAGTTTGAATTAATGTTCATTTCATCTTTCCTGGTTAATTTCTTCAATCCTAAAAAGTTTTCTCCTGTTGCTTCATCAAGAACTCTTTCTTATTTGATTCTCAGTCAAGTTAGGCACCTTGTTATCTGTGCCCCTCCCCTCATTCAGGAAATGCTTTTCCTTCACGGCACTGGTCTTGGTTATTAATTTATATTTGTTACTGTGCTTATTTCACTAATATTCAATTACCTCACTAAATTGTATTTTCAAATCATAGCAGATACAGGGTTTCCTTTGCCCATCAATATTTGCCTAGCCCATTTCAGTTTGAGGCCTGGACTAACCCCAAAATCAAAAATATTTGCTGAATGATCACTTTTTTGGATTAGATGGAGAAGTCAGTCGTGGATTCATCATAAATACTTTGCCCATGTTCATTTTGGTGGAAAATGTTCATCTGGAGATAGTATTGAAAGTTATATTTTAATCCTCATGAAAATTCCGTGGATAATCTTTTCAGACCTTTTTGCAGAATAGCCTTTTTATTTTGGATGGAGGGACCCACTCAGTTTGTATTTATAGTGGTACTCAGCAAATGGATAAACCAATAAACTCATGTCAAGTTGATGATAGTGTCTTAACTTTTAGTTAAGATTGAAAGTTTCTCAAGACATGGCTTAAAATGTATATGGTAACCGACATTGCCTCATGAGATTTGTAGATCTAGATAGTCTGGTCCTTCCTAAAGTGGTGAACAGCTTGGCCTTTTCCTTCCATGGCAAACAGCTTGATGACAAGTTCAGGCATGGATATCTGAGAGAGAGAGCAGTGTTGACACAGTATTAAATAGCCTGTGCACTTCCTAAGAAAATAAGCTCCTAAATGTTTAGTGATTGCTAGCTTATTTTAGTTGTTTGATTATAGTTTTAACCCAGATGTCTACTGACTTGATAGCCCTTCAACTCAGGTCATCAGGAGCATAAAAAGTACTCACAGTTGCTTCTGGGCATTACCAAAAGACGTGCCAAGTGTACTTTCAAATCTGTCAGCTTCAGTACTAATATGGCGCCCTATTCTCTTCCCATCCTTCTCTGATTCCCTCTTGGATCTTTCCTACTCCTATTGGTGAAATGTCACCATTGCTATTACCTACATGAAAGAGCCAATACTCATGCCAAAGGATGTTGTATCTCTCTCCTTTCATGCCTGCAGTTAAAGATTTGGAGCAGTGCTGATTTCCAAGAGTGGACAGGAAGAAGGCTCACTCCAGCTTCTTGAAACATTCTTATTTTGGATCTGAACCTTCACAAAGCCTCCAATGAATAGTTCCTTCAGTTCTAACCCAAACTTTTCACCCATTAGATGCCCAATGCTATGTAGAACATAAGCCATACACATTGCCTTCGGCTGACACTAAAGACAGAAGGATGGTACATATTCCTGTCTCATCTATTGTTTTTTTTTCCCCATCTCCCTTCCTGTTACAGATAGTTTGTAGATAGGATTTGATTGTGGGAAATTAATATTTAGCTTAGGGTGATCCAAATAAGCTTAAATATGAAACTTAATCAACCTCTTTAAAACTAGTCTTAATGTCTTCTCACATTAAGCAGAAGTGCCAATAGCAAGATTTTTCAAGGGCACCCTAAAAGTGGATTGATTGTTATCTTTGTAACCATCGTTTCTCTTCTCTTTATTCTTCCCCTCTGCCTAAAGAAATCAGACTTTTCTTTTTGTCTAAATAGTCCTCTTGAATCCTTCTGGCTACCCAAATAGCTCCATGTCATTTCTTCCTCTTCCAAAGCAAAAGTTCCCTTCACTTCAGTCCTTGACAGTCTGGGTGCTGTTCTGACATTAATAATTCACAGTAAGCAACAAGGGAGAGTCAATACTGCCATGATTTACGTTTAAGACATTGTCAATCCAAATGAAATTCAGACTGATGAATGTGTGGAAAATTTATTTTTAAGAAAAAAATTACCCTGCTCATTTCTACCAGGGAGTAGCAGATAGAGAATCTAAACTTCAGTCACACAATTCCCTTTCAGATTAGATTCCCACCATTTCACATGATTGTGCAATGCTCAGGTCCTAGGAAAGGGAAAGAAGACAGGTGCTAGTTATTGGATGGAGGAGCCAATAAAATGTTAAATTTTATTTAAATCCAGAATTATAATTTTAAAAAATGTAAAAGCCTTTCAGTATAAACAAAGGGAGGTATAAGTCTGAGGAAGATTTTTAACTGTTATTAATAACTTTTAATTTTCAGTCTAATTTTCCCTTTCCAGGTTTAAAATTTCTCATATATGTCAATAAAATGTTTATTGTTAAGTGTCACAATTCCCTTATTCTGCCTCTTGTTTTAAAATGTTCTGTCACCTGCATTGCTGTTACTCAGATTTCCCTGGTGTATGTTGCTAATTCCCAGAAATTTATGGTTCAGTCAGACCATGATTTGCATCAGAAGGCAAACTTTTCCTCCCATTATTGGGCTTAGACTTAAAAAAAGATTGTTTAGACAGGACCTTAGCAAGTCCATCAATCTGTGCATCTCCCTAAAGAGTCCTTTATATCAATCAGAAAAGAATGTATCTGCCAACTGAGCATATCCAACTCTGCTATGTATCTATCACAGTTCACAACATGTCCAGGCATGGCGTGAAAAACCATAACCCAGAGAGCTAGGCTGAGGGGAAGAAAGCCCAGGTTCTCATTATGTGAACCCCCCACAGCCATCACACAAGTCATTGGACAATGTTCAGCCTGGCAGGTGGAACAAAATAGGCAAAGAGTTGAGCAACAGCTGTTGACCTTATAAGGCAGTTTTCTTCAGGGATATCCAGAAAGTATAAATGTGCCATACAGTAGACAGGCACCAAGAAGTACTGGGAATTGTCAGAAATTCAGTTGGGCAGTCACCTTAAAGAAAAGGCTTGAATTGGCCCAAGGGCCCAGGTATTTTTATGTTGCCTGCTACTTTAATGAAAACTGGAAATATAATGGTATATTCGTTACATACTGTACCACATATTAGCATGGCAAAATAGAAAATATACTGAACTTGGAGTTAGTTGATGGGAATTTCAGTCCAAATTTCTCCTGCTATTTATTTGAATTTTGAAAAGCAACTTAACTTTCTTCCAGTTTATTCATTTGTAAAAGGGGATTGCATGGCTTACTTACCTCATAGGGTTGGTGTGAGGCTCAAATATGAAGGTACAAACAAAAACATGTTTAAAGTTAAGTGCTAAGAAGAAAAATTCAAAGAGGAAAATAAGAGAAAGTCAAGGCTTAGTGATATGGAAGGAGACAAGCAAAGTGCTAGAAGGAGATATAATTCCACATTCAAATGTGAAGAGAAGTAGGTTAGAACAGAAAGGCATAAAAATGGTGATCAGCCAGTTTGAATATTCTTATGCTTACCTGGAAAACTAATACTAGATCATCTCCTCTCTCATTGCCCTCAAAATGCAAATTAATTGACTCCTGATTATAGCTCTTCAACAACTAACCTATATGCTTAAATCATATCTCTAAGACTCTAAACTGGTTTGTCATAGCAGCCCACATGAAATGAAGTTATTTTCTGCCTGGTTGTATTGACAAATAGAGCAAACTGTTAACGTATAATAAACTAAAGCCTTTGGAAGTCAATTTGTCTAACCTTTATCTGGGCATATATCTTCACGGAGGAGAAGTAAGGTACCAGCAACTTTTGAGTGCCCTTATATGTGAAGCAGTGTGCCTATCTGAATTAGTCCTCACAGCCATTTTATTAGGGGGTTACTAATTATATACAGGGACATGAAGGTCCATTGAGTTAAGAACACTCATAGTCAATCTTTGTAGCCACTTGGGGAGTCTTAACTGTGATCACACATTTGAATTGCCATGGGACATGTAACACAAAAATCCATGTCCTGCCAGACCAATTGAATCAGAAAATTAGAATTTCTAGCCACCCAGGCCACAACATTTTTAAAAGATTTTCAGGCAATTGGTTGTGGGTTGAGAACCACATGTGTACGACCTTTCCCCATAATATCACACTCCATAACTCCTTGATTGAACTATGAGGATATCCTTCACCCAACCCTATTTCACCTTCCTTGCCTTGTGATTTTCCTTTTGGGTAGGGTTCTTATATGGATTTGGTGATTGTGTAACCCCTGAGTACTTCCTTAAATGACTATATTCTGACAGGCACTGTTGGTTGCCTCTTTCCTCCAGTTTATATATTCCCAATTTTGATTGGACACTAACACCCTCAGGGAATATAGACCTATGCCCAGATTCTGGAAATGAATTATTATTGGTTAAAGACAAGTAGCAGGGTGTGAGGACAATTCAGTGGTAGAATTCTCGCCTGCCATGTGGGAGGCCCAGGTTCAATTCCTGGCCCATGCACTTCCCAAAACAAACAAAGAAACCAACAAAAACCAACAAAAAATTCAATGAATAGTGCTGCAATAATGGGATAGTCAAATGGAAAAAGAATGAAATGTGACCCCACCACGTAGCATACAAAAAAAAAAGACAAGTAGGGTGAGTTTTTCCTTCCATCTTGTTAAGGCATTTCTTTGGAGGTAAATATTACCAATTTCTGGCAAATAAAATATAAGAGAAATCTGCTGGAGGGCTACTGGGAAGTATTCTGCTCCCAGATATAAATAAATTGTGAGAAATCTTCTGGGCCCTTTCTTCTCACTTTAAATGAGTTGCATAGTATGTGATGCTTAGCGCTGAGACAATTCTCGTAACAAGAAGCTAACAAGTTAAATGATGGAAAGTCAACTAGTGAAGATGGCAAAGTGGAGAGTTAAAAAGAGCCTGGTTCCTCAATGATATAAGTATATTTCTGCACCACAGTTAGTTTCATCTAGCTCTAGATTACTTTTGTGTTTGTGATGCATTTTTCTCACTTAAGCCAATGTTAGTTAGTTCATTATTCACTTGCCTCGGAGAGCATTCTCCTTGATAATATGTTCATAACTTGGTGAGCAAAATCCAAGACCTATGAATAAATTGCAGAAATCACCAATTAGATCAATGGGAGTGCTCTTTCTAGGTTCCTCCACATATCCAGAATTTATTGCTCTTTGCACAAACTAATAGCAGAACCTTATCAGGGTTTCCCTTGTTTTAGAGTTATTGATGCATGTGTCTCTCTCCCCTATTGGACTGTGAATCTCTGGAGGGTAAAGACTATATTCTATTTATCTTGGAGTCCCCTACAGCACCAACTTAATGCTTTATACATTCTAGTTGCTCACTAAGTGTTGAATCGAATGCATTGAAGTTTGAAGTGCCAGCTGAGTGATTTATGAAGAACACAATGATGTGTGAGTTGAATAAAATTCTGTAAGGAGATAAAAATGTTGGTAGGAATAAACATGTCTGTAAAAAACAGTGAAAGGAATGTCAAGACTTCTCCTTAAATTTATCTTTTCACCTTCCCTATTATCCCATCAACACTCAAAAGATTTAGGTAGAAATTAACTTATTAATTTAGAAAAGCCATGTAACTTTTCATTTTCTTCAATCTTAATGCATCTGGTATGCCTGAATATTCACCAAAAAAGTTGTTTTATTTTCATTTTCATTTTTTCTGATGGTCACTCTTTTTCAGTGCTGTCTGCTACTATGCCTATTTGAAGCTATTACATACCCCACAAAAGCCATGTCCTTTAATCCTCATTCAGTATTGCTAAGTAGAATCTTTTTCTATATTTCCATGGAGATGTGACCCACCCAATTGTGGGTGGTAACTTTTGATTAGATGGTTTCCATGGAGATGTGTCTCTACCCATTCAAGGTGGGATTGCTTACTGGAGCCCTTTAAGAGGGAACCAACAGAGTCCACTAGCCAGAGACCTTTGGAGACCAAGAAAGAAAACACCCTTGGGGGAGCTTCATGAAACAAGAAGCTGAGAGAGAAAGCTAGCAGACATAGCCAAGTGCCCTCCCAACTGAGTGAAAAACCCTGTCTTCACTGACTCTTTGGAGTTAAGGTATCTTTCCCTCAATGCCTTAATTTGGACATTTTTGTAGCTTTGCCTTAATTTGGACATTTTCACGGCCTTAGAACTGTAAACTTGCAACTTAATAAATCTCTCTTTTAAAAAGCTGCTCCATTTCAGGTATATTGCATGCTGGCAGCTTACTGGCAGCTTATATTGCATGTTGGCAGCTTATTACTTACTAGTAATGCAGCTACCTTAAAGGATTATGTGAAACTACTGGTCCCACTGGGATCTCTCTTGCCTCCACAATAGAAACACTATTTTCAGTTTTCCTCACTTATCTGGCAAGGACAGTCATGTGCACTGATAGTGGAGTTAAAAATAGCCCCTGCTGTTTGGAATTCAGGATGAATGGGAGTCTCATCAGCCTCCCAGGCCACAGCCTTTCAGAACTGTCAACTGCCACTCAAGGGAGCGAACTAACTGCAAGGCATTTCAATACCAAATATTTTCCCCACAGCCTACTGATTCAAGTGAGAATAGAAAAAGTGATCCCCTAAGGGTGCAATTGCAAATGCCCTTTTGTGTGTGTGTGTGAAAGTCATACAAATTCTCATTTGACATTATTACTTAATTGCACCCAGAGTATTAAGTTCTCATAGGAGGCTATAAAGTCATCTAGTCTTTTAACTTAAGAGAGGTCAGTGCCTGTACCATCTAGCACAGGTGATTGGCTCTTCAATTTTTAAAGGTGACCAGACCTGGAGATTTGACTAATACTAAACAGAACCTGATGGGGTGCTAATTAGCATTAGAGTAAAGATGTTATTTCATTTAGTTGGTTAAACTCTATCATACTGCTATAAATGATGTGTCTATCTGACCTTGTCAAGGAGCATTAAGTGACCATTTTAAACCTACCTAAAACTAAAATTTTAAATTTCAGCACTTAAAAATTTACAATTGGAGTGGGCCATGGTGGCTCAGCAGGCAGAGTTCTAGTCTGCCATGCCAAAGATCTGGGTTCGATTCCTGGTGCCTGCCCATGCAAAAAAAAAATTAACAGTTGGAAACAACAACAAAATTAACAATTGGGCAGGCAGTGGTGGCTCAGTGGCCAGTGTTCTAGCCTGCCATGCCGGAGACCTGGGTTTGTTTCCTGGTGCCTGTCCATGTTAAAATAATAATAATAATAATAATAACAATTATGTGCACAATGCATCCCTAGACTTTATTCTGTCTGTGAACATCATTCTCACCCTATGTCCTTCTCAAGGCTCACTCCGACCCAGGTAATACAGCCACCCATCATTCCTGCTCTTAGCAACTCTATCATCACTAACCAGAATTCTTTGTTCAGGCAATTCTACTGCCCTATTTTATGCACACCTGTTTGAGTCAGAGCTTAAGTACGATTCCTTGGTCTTTCTTTGAAATGAAGTACATAGTTCTCATACCTCAGAAAATTTTTCATTATTATTTGGTTGATCAACCAGGTAGGGAAATATCTGACAAAAAAAAGGGGGGGATGCAAGGCGTATACACTGATATCTAAGCAACCTTTCTGAGGGAAATTTTAAAACATCTAAACATAAGGTCTTTTTTCATTAGTCACAGACTCAATGTTGTTGAGATACCCCACTATTGTTGAGAGCTCCCCAAATGGATCTAGAGATTCCATGCAATCTCACTCAAAATCCAAGCAGATTATTTGTAGAAAGTGACAAGTAGATTAAAAAATTCATATGGAAATTCAAAGGATATATAATAGCCAAAACTCTTTGAAGGAGAAGAAAGTTGGAGGATCAATACTACTTGATTTCAGGACTTATTCCAAAGATACACTAATTAGGACAGTGTAGTGTTGGTATTGAGGCAGACAAATAGATCAATGAAACAGAACAGGCAATCTAGAAATGAACCCATGCATATATGGATTTTTTACGTAGGTATAAAAGCAATTCAGTTGAGAGAGGATAGCCTTTTCAATGAATGGAGTTGCAAAAGTTAAATCATTATATACAACAAAAAACACTTTTATCCATACTTTATAATTTTTACAAGAATTAAATAAATCAAAATGGATTAAAAACATAAAACTTCTAGAAGAAAAAAAAGGAGAAAACCTTGCGACGTCGGTTAGGCAATGATTTCTTGGATATGACACCAAAAGTGTGATCCATAGATGAAAATCTGAAAATTGTACTCAGCAAAATAAAAATATTTAGCTTTTTGAAAAACACTATTAGGATAATCAGGAGACAAGCTACAGACTGAGAGAAAATATTTGCAAATCATATCTGGTGAAGGAATTCTACCCAGAACATGGAAAGAGTTTTCAAACTCACTAATAAAAAAACAAAAAATCCTACTCAAAATGAACCAAGAATTGAACAGAGACTTTGTCAAAGGAAATATATAAATAACAAATAAACACACTAGAATGTGCTCAATATCATTAGATAATAAGAGTAGTTTGATATTCAAGGCTTGCTTGGAGATCCTCACCTTGCTGAAATCTGCCAAACTTAAAGTACTAAGTGACAGATTTTGACCCTTCCTAATCAGTTCACAGCCTTGAAAGAACTCAATTAACCCCCTTGAGACCGAACTCTAAAACCCCATAAATAAAATGTCTTTATCTGACCCTCCTCTTATGGGACACTAATAAGCTATCAAGATGTACTCCCTTTCTGAAATAACTCTAATGAACTTTGCTTGATTGACTGTATATACTGAGGTCTTTTTTTGGGAGTAGACAGTTGACAAGTCAAACTTTTTTCTTGGGGGGGACAGGATTTCCATTATTTTTTCTGAAACTGGCCTGTCCTAGCATAGATGGTCCCACAGAGAATCCACTTCCTTTATACCATTTTTTTCTGCTCTTCAAATGTACATTGTGGTTCTCTTTTCTATGCTCCAGTACCACTGAGGAAGTAATCTGTTTCTAAAATGTTTTTATTAATTAACCATAAACTACGATTTCTTCTATCTTGGAACTCTTTCCTATCTCTGATGTCTATCTCTAGATGCAACATTTCTTATAGTTGTCTAAATTTAAGTAATTTAAATAATCATTTCCATTAAGAGATCCTGAGAATAGTTGACAACCAAAGTCTCTTTGAGTGCTAATATTTCAAGATCCTTTGAATCTAGCATGTCCTTACATTGTACTTTCTTTGTAAATAGAGAAGACATGAGGACTGTGATCTCCTCTGTCCCATTAATAATCACAGATAATTTAAGTGATTTGTCTGGCATAATTCCATTTTCTTCTCACATGTAATCTCCCTAATTCTCAGAATTTACTTGAAGGGCTAACCTTCTTGTTCTAGTTTGCTAGTTGCCAGAATGCAATATACCAGAAACAGAATGGCTCTTAATAAGGGGAATTTAATGAGTTGCTAGTTTACAGTTCTAAGGCCAAAAAAATGTCCCAATTAAAACAAGTCTATAGAAATGTCCAGTCAAAGGCATCCATCCAGGGAAAGATACCTTGGTTCAAGAAGTCCGATGAAGTTCAGGGCTTCTCTCTCATGTGAGAAGGCACATGGTGAACACAGTCAGGGCTTCTCTCTCAGCTGGAAGGGCACATGGTGAACACGGCGTCATCTGCTAACTTCCTTTCCTGGCTTCCGGTTTCATGAAGCTCCCCGGGAGGCGTTTTCCTTCTTCATCTCCAAAGGTCACTGGTTTATGGACTCTCTGCTTCATGGTGCTGCAGCATTCTCTGCTCTCTCTGAATCTTCTTCATTCTCGGAAATGTTTCCTCTTTTATAGGACTCCAGAAACTTATCAAGACCCGCCCAAATGGGTGGAGACATGTCGTCACCTAATCCAGTTTATCAACCACTCTTGATTAAATCGCATCTCCAGGGAGATGATCTGATTACAGTTTCAAACATATAGTATTGAATAGGGATTATTCTGCCTTTATGAAATGGGATTTTGATGAAAACATGGCTTTTCTAGGGGACATACATCCTTTCAAACCAGCACACTTCTGTGTGCTGTAGTAGTGATCTATCATGCTTATAAAGTTCACAGAACAGCCTAGTAAACATGTGAGCTCCTACATTAGAGTTCTGTAAACACATGCGATTGCTTATTAACTTATTTTCTTTATACTCACTGTAGCCTTAAAAAGTTTATAATGAGAACCTTTAAGTTCTAAATAACTTCCAACATTAATAAATTATGAAGTTATCATTTTTGGTATGACCTAAAAATCAGTAAAAATTGACTAGACTTTAATAAATAAAAACTTTTCCTCATGTACTCAGCATGACCACAAATTATATAAAGCCATTAGAATTTACTGTGTTAAACTTCAATTTTTAGTTGATAAACGTGATATTTACCAGGAACAGAAATGGATGATAACATGCAAACTCGGATTTTAATGTAGCATACAGAAAAGATTTATAGATTTTATCTCCTAAAATTTAAAACATTTATAGCATAAAGATACCATTAACACAATTAAATAAATTATATTCAAATGTAAATAGGCAAAATACATAAATAGGAAATTGTAGAAATTGAAATATACATAGTATGGTAGTTTGGGGCTGTTAAAATATCCCAGAAAAGGCCATATTCTTTAAATCTATGCTTTTGTAGGTGCAGACCTATTGTGAGTGGAACCTTTTGGTTAGTTGTTTCAATTGAGACATGACTAATTCAATTTAAGGTGGGTCTTAATCCTTTACTGGAGTCCTTTATGAGAGGATAAAAGGCAGAAACATAGACAGAGAGAAACTTAGAGAGCAATGCCCCAGAGATGCTAAGAGAAGATCCACAGACATGCAGAGAGACAGCCACTAGAATCAGAAGCTGGAAGGAACAGAACCCAGGAGGTACAGACCAGCATATGTCAGCCATGTGCCTTCCCATGTGATAGAAGAACCCCGGATGCCAGCAGACTTTCCTCAAAGAAGGTATCTTCCTCTTGATGCCTTGATTTAGACATTGTCATAGACTTAGAACTGTAAAATTGTAAACTAATAAATCCCCTTTGCAAAAGCTAACCCATTTCTGGCATATGGCATTTTGGCTGCTTTAGCAGACCCAAACTGATGGTCAATAATTGTATTAAAACATATTCAACTTTGCTAATAGCCAAGTAAATTAAAATATTAATAAGATAATAATTTTCAGCTGTAATATTAGTCCAATTTTAAAAGTCTGATTTGCATCCATGTAAAGGCTCATACACTGCTGGTAAGAGTGCCAATCGATGCCACTTTTTTTTAAAAGAATAATTCAACAATATATATCAAGACTAACACTTTCATTTATAGAATTGTACTTAAACATATATACACATCAGCATATGAATATTCAATGATAAATATACGGGATATTCTTTGCAGCACAGAATGGCAAAAAAAAATGACAACTTCATAGAAATCTGTTTTTCAACATATGGGTTGCCCACACAATGGGCAATCTACAGCTGTTAAAATAATGGCAGAAATTGACCCATCCTGACTTTGAAATATGGTCACAATTTATCTCTAATAAAAGAGTAGATACAGCGTCAATTTTTTGAAGATGCAAATTATATATAGTTAGGTAGGAAGATGGAAAGACAGACAGATATGGAGATGGGTAACACAATGAAGAATATTTACCCAACTTTATAGTGATTATTTCTAGAAAGGGAGATTGTAAAGACAGTTGGGAGTGTTTTGATTTCTATTTTAAACACTTCTGTATTGTTTAAATTAAATAAGCCCATATTAATTTTTTATCCAGAAAAAGGATTCTTCATATTAAGGGACCTAACTAATTTTGGAAGCACTCTCTGGGTCTTTTCCATTTCATTCTGACACTTCTATATGCTTTCCCAGTTATTCTTTGTCTAAAAAGCTTTCAACCCACCTACCCAAGTAATGCAAATGTTTTCCCAATCTTGATTCTTTGAGGAGGCAAGAAGAATTATTTACCATTGTACTTTGAAATTTCCAGTATCTGAAACTTTGATCTTTTTTTTTTTTTTAATTTGCATATGGGCAGGAGGCACCAGGGATCGAACTCCAGACCTCCAGCACGGCAGGTCGGAGCTCTGCCTGCTGAGCCACGGCAGCAGCCCTGAAACTTTGATCTTGAACCACTCAAGAGAGTAATATAGAAAGTGGAAACAAAAAGAAATCTGTTTTGCATGGTTACCGATGGTACTGAGTTGACACTGCAGAAAAAGGCAATGGTCTATAACAGAAGGTCATTGGTGCTTATCATTCCTTCTTAGACTTATGAGACTTTGAGCCATGTTCCCCCAACTTGAGTGGGCACATTGCTGCTCCTAGCAATTTCCTTCTGGATGCAACCACCACCAGTAATAATTCCACTTCCATGTTTTGCCACATAAGCAAAGCAGCATAAGTGATTTTGCACATGCAAAAGGCATCTTCAGCTGTATGGTTGAGTGCTCACATTCATATATCCAACTGAGCTGGGTTTAATTCCTGACTCTCCCACATTTACTAACTCCATGAACTGACTAGTTACAGAACTCTCGAGCTCTGCATCCATATCTGTAACACAAAGAGTTATGTGAGGATTAAATAAGATAACACATGCAGAGTGCTTGTCACAGTGCCTGCACATAGAAAACACTCGAAATATTGGCTCTTATTAGTTATATATAATATTATATATAAATATTAATATTGTATGGCTTAAGGTATGCTTATCAAATAAATGTGCTGTGCAAATAAATCACCTGGGAACCTTGTTAAAAGACAGATTTATTCACTGTCTAGGGAGGGTCCTGAGTTTGTCTTTCTAGCCAGGTGATGCTCCTGTGGGGACTGAGTGACAAGGGCTTAAAGGACAGTGATAGAAACATAGTCCTTCTTTAAGCCTGAAAATAGTGTCCAAAATCCTAAAAATTATAGACATTTCTTTAGGTTAATTCATCATTGCTGTGAGGGCCTACATTAGGTTTTTTTTTACCATAGATGGGTGACATTTTACCATAAAGTCTCATGTACTAATGAATATTTGAGTTCATGAGATTAACTACTTTCCCCTAAAACATGGATTTGAGGGACTGGGGCACAGAAAAATGTAATTAGAACTTGAAAAGGGGAGCAAAGATATAGAACACAGACAGTTGTCAGAGTCAAGCATCCAGGGAGGCCTACATGGCAAAATGATATTGGTGTTTAGCTGCTTGAACCTGAAGGATCTTTTCATTTATTTTTTAATTAGAGAAATAAGTTTACAGAAAAATCATGCAAAAATACAGCATTCTGTGGTATCTTTGTTACAATTTATGAAGGAATATCAAAATTGCAGCATTAGTTATAGTCTATAGTTTATATTGGGATATATTTTTCCCATATACCCCCTATTATTAACACATTACAATGCATTTAAATAATTGTATCATTAACTATAGTCCATCATTTACACTATGATTCACTGTATTTACAGCCCCATGTTTTATCCTTTAATTTTTATTTTAGTAGCATATATATGACCTAAAATTTCCTCTTTTAACCAAAGTTATACATATACACACACACACACACATATATATATCAGTGCTGATTTTTACACTCATAATATTGTGCTATCATCACCACTAGATTCATTTCCAAAACTTTACAATCAAACTCAATAGAAATTCTGTGGTAGTTAAGCATTAAATCCCTATTCTCCATCTTCAGCCCATTTCAGAATATTTCAAATCTATATTCTGGATTATGATTTTATGAGTTTTCTTATTCTCATTATTTCAAATCAGTGAGATCAAACAATATTTGTCCTTTTGTGTCTGGTTTATTCCACTCAAAATGATATCCTCAAGGTTCACCCATGATGTCGCGTGTATCAGGACTTCATTCTTTTTATTACTGAATAATATTCCATTGAATGTATATACAACATTTTGTTTATCTGTTCATTGGTTGATGGACACCTGGAAGTCTTCCATCTTTTGGAAACTGTGAATAGTGCTGGTATGAACTACAGTGTCCAAATATCTGTTTGCATCCCTGCTTTCAATTCATTTGGGTATATACCTATTAGAGGGATTGCAGGGTCAAATGGCATTTCTATATTTTGCTTTCAGAGAAACTGCCAAATTGTCTTCCACAGTGGCTGTATCATTTTACATTGCCATCAGCAATGAATGAGTGTTGCTATTTCTCCACATCCTCTCCAACACTTGTAATTTTCTGTTGTTGTTGTTTTTTTTTTAATATAGTCTTTCTAGTGGGTGTGAAATGGTATCTAATTGTAGTTTCAATTTGCATTGTGGTGCTAATGATGTTGAGCATCTTTCTGGTGCTTTTTAGCCATATGTTTATTTTCTTTGGAGAAATGTCTATTCAAGTCTTTTGCTCATTTTTAATTGGGTTGTTTGTCTTTTTATTGTTGAGTTGCAGGATTTCTTTATATATTCTGGATAGTAAACCTTTTTTCAGATATATGTTTCTCAACTACTTTCTCCAACTGAGTAGGTTGTCTTTTCACTTTCATGAGAAAGTCCTCTGAGGAGCATAAGTTTTTAATTTGGTGGAGGTCCCATTCCTCTACTTTTTCATTTTGTTGTTTGTGTTTTGAGAGTAAAATCTAAGAAACCATTGCATAACACAAAATCCTGAAGCTGCTTTCCTACATTTTCTTCTATAGGTTTTATAGTCCTGTTTCTTATATTTAAGTCTTTGATCCATTTTGAGTTAATTTTGAATAGGGTGTGAAATAAGAGTTCTCCTTCACTCTTTTGCATATGGATATCCAGTTCTACCAGCACCATTTTTGAAGAGACTGTTCTTTCCCAACTGAGTAGACTTGATGGCCTTGTTAAAATCAGTTGGTCATATATGCGAAGGTCTATTTCTGAACTCTCAATTCAGTTCCATTGGTCCATATGTCTATCTTTGTTCCAGTACCATTATATTTAGACCACTGTAGCTTTGAAATAAGCTTTAAAGTCAGGTAATATGAGTTGAGTCTTCCAATGTTGTTCTTCTTTTTCAAGATATTTTTGGCTGCTTGGGGCCCTTCACCTTTACAAATAAATTTGATAATTGGCTTTTCCATTTCTGCAAAGTAGTCTTTTGTTTTGATTGGGATTGAATTGAATATGTAAATCCATTTTGGGTAGAATTGACATCTTAACAATATTTAGTATTCCAAACCATAAGCATGGAATGTCTTTACATTTATTTAAATCTTCTTTGATTCCTTTTACAAAAGTTTTGTAGTTTTCCATGTATAGGTCCTTTACATTCTTGATTTAATTTATAACTAGATATTTGATTCTTTTATTACTATTGTAAATGGAATATTCTTTTATTAATATTGTAAATGGAATTTTAAAAATCTCCTACTCAGATTGCTCATTATTAATGTATAGAAACACCACTGACTTTAGTATTTTAATTTTTACCCTGCTACTTTGCTGAATTCATTTATTAGATCTAGTAGCTTTGCTGTAGACTTTTGAGACTTTCTCTAAGATTGTGTCATCTGCAAATAGTGGAAGTCTTACTTCTTTCTTTCCATTTTTGATGCCTTTTATTTCTTTTCCTTGCCTAACTACTGTGATTAGAATTTCTAGTACAATGTTGAATAACAATGGTGACAGTTGACATCCTTGTCTTGTTCTAGATCCTAGTGGAAAATTTTTCAGTCTTTCATTATTGAGAATGATATTAGCTGTGGTTTTTTATATATCCTGGTTTGATTCCCAGAGCCTGCCCATGCCAAAAATAAGTGAGGGAGAGATTAAAACTTTCACAGACAAACAAAGACTGAGACAATTTGTCAACAAGAAACCAGCCCTACAAGAAATACTAAAGGGAGTTTTGTTGACTGAAATAAAAGACAAGAGAGGGAGGTCTGGAGGAAAGCACAGAATTGAAGAGTACCAGTAAGGGAAACTTAAGGAATTAAAAAGAGAAAGAGGGAAAAGAATGTATAGCTCTGACAAATAAAATCCAAAGGATAAGATGGTAGAGTCAAGAAATGCCTTTATTTTGATTGTTAATAACTTTGATTGTTAATGGACTAAACTCACCAATTAGAAGATACAGATGACAAAACCGAACAAGAAATATGATCCAGCTATATGCTACTTATAAGAGATTCATCTTAGACACAAAGATACAAATAGATTGAAAGTGAAAGGATGAAAAAGATGTTCCACACCAGCTGCAATAAAAAAGAAAGCAAGAGTAGCTAATATAATACCAGGCAAAATAGGCTTTAAATGTAAGCAAATTGTAAGAGACAAAGAAGGACACTACATATCAATAAAAGGGACAATTTGCCAAGAAGAAGTAACAATCATAAATGTTTATGCTCCCAATCAAGGAGCTCCAAAGTACATGAGGCAAACACAGGCAAAACTGAAGGAAACAATAGATGTTTCAACAATAATAGTAGGAGACTTCAGTACATCACTCTCCTCTATAGATAGAAAAACCACATAGAGGACCAACAAAAGAACTGAGCACTTAAACAATTTGATAAATGAATTAGACCTAAAAGGCGTATATAGACTTACACCCCCAAACACCAGGGTATACATTCTTCTCTAGTTTTCATTAAACGTTCTCCAGGATAAATCATATGCTAGGGCACAAAAATAGTTTCCATAAATTAAAAAAAATTGAAATTATTCAAAACACTTTCTCTGATCACAGCTGAATGAAGCTAGAAATCAATAACCACCAAAGAATCAGAACTTCAACAAATATATGGTGATTAAATAATGTACTCATAAACAGCCAGTTGGCCAAAATTGCTAGATAAATTGGTAACTATCTGGAGATGAATGAAAATGAGAATATGACATCATATCAGAAGTTATGGGATGTGCCAAAGGCAGTGCTGAGAGGGAAATTTATTGCCCTAAATGTTTATAATAAAAAAGAAGAAAGAGCAAAAATCAAAAACTTAACTACTCACTAATGGAACTAAAGAAAAAACAGCAAACTAACCCCAAAGCAAATAAAAGTAGAGAAATAACAAAGATTAGAGCAGAAATACATGAATTGGAGAACAAAAGAACAATAGAAAGAATTGATAAAAGCAAAAGTTGTTTCTTTGAGAAAATCACTAAAATCAATGGACCCCTAGCTAGGCTGACAAAGAAAACAGAGAGAGGATGCAAAGAAACAAAAGCAGAAATGAGAGGGAGGTTGTTACCATGGACCCTGAGGAAATTTTAAAAAAGCATAAAAGGATACTGTGAGCAACCATACACCAATAAACTAGACAATTTAGATGAAATGGAAAAACTCCTAAAAACACATGAATAAGCAACACTGACTCAAGAAAAATGAGAATATCTCAATAAACCAAGTGCAAGTAAAGAGATTCATTCAGTCATCAAAACTCTTCCTACAAAGAAAAGCCCAGGGCCAGGTGGTTTCACAAGGGAATTTTATCAAACATTCCAAGAAGAACTAACACCAATCCTGATCAAACTCTTCCAAAATACTGGCAAAAAAGGAATGCTACCTAACTCATTTTATGAAGATAACATCACTCTAATACCAAAACTGGATAAAGATACTACAAGGAAGGAAAACTATAGGCCAATCTCCTTAATGGATATAGATACAAAAATTCTCAACAAAATACTAGCAGATCAAATCCAATGACACATTAAAATAATTATATGCCATGATTAAGTGGGGTTTATACCAGGAAGCAAGGGTGGTTCAACACAAGAAAATCAATCAGTGAAATACAGCATAGAAACAAATAGAAAGGGAAAAATCGCATGATCATCTCAATTGATGCTGAAAAAACACTAAACAAAATTCAACAACCTTTTCTGATAAAAACACTTCAAAAGGTAGGAATCAAAAGAAACTTCCTCAATATGATAAAAGGCATATATGAAAAACCCATAGCCCGCATTGTACTCAATGTTGAGAGATTGAGAGCCTTCCCCTTAAGAACAGGAATGAGACAAGGATGCCTTCTGTCACCATTATTCAACATTGTACTAGAAGTTCTAAGGAGAGCAGTCAGGCAGGAAAAAGTGAAAGGCATCCAAATCAGAAAGGAGGAAGTAAAATCTTCATTATTTGCAGATGATTATGACACTTTACTTGGGAAATCCTGAGGATTCTAAGACAAAGCATCTTGAGCTATAAACAAATTCAGCAAAGTGGCAGGATATAAGACTATTAAGCAAAAATCAGTAGTGCTCTTATACACAAGCAATGACCTAACTGAGGAGACAATTAAATTGGAATTAAAAAAATTCCATTCAAAATAGCAATTAAAATGATAAAATATCAGGCAGGCAACAGTGGCTCAGTGGCTGAGTTCTCACCCACCATGCCAGAGACCTGGGTTCAATTCCTGGAGCCATCCTATTCCAAAAACAAAAACAAAACAAAACAAAAATACTAAACAAAAAAAAATAATAATTGAGTATCTAGGAATAAACTTAACCAGGAATGTAAAGGACCTGTACACAGAAAACTGCAAAACACTGCTAAAAAAAATCAAAGAAGATGTATGTAGGTGGAAAGACATTCCCTACTCATGGATAGGAAGGTTAAATGTAGATAAGATGTCAATTCTACCAAAATTGCCATACCCTACTTCAAACCTACTTTGAAGACTTGGAAAGGACAGTTATCAAATTCATTTGGAAGTGAAAGAAACCTTGAATAGTTAAAAATATCTTAAAATAGAATGAAATGGAAGGATTCACACTTCCTGATTTTAAAGCTTATTTTAAAGCTACAGTGGTCAAAACAGCATGACACTGGCACAGAGATAGCAGTATTGACCAATGGAATTGAATCAAGAGTGTGGAAATAGACCACAAAATCTATGGTCAATTGATCTTTGACAAGGTCCCAAATCCACTTAACTGGGACAAAATAGTCTTTTCAATGAATGGGCATGGGAGAACTGTATATAAATAGCCAAAAGAATAAAAGAAGAGCCTTAATTTACACCCTATACAAAAATTAACTCAAAGTGGATCAAAGACTTAAATATAAATGCTACTACCATAAAACTCCTAGAAGAAAATATAGGGAAGTATCTTCAAGACTTATTAATAGGAGGTAGCTTCCTAAACTTTATGCCCAAAGCATAAGCAATGAAAGAAAAAAATAGATTAATGAGTATTCTTCAACATCAAATGTGTTTGTGCCTCAAAAGGCTGTCAGAAAAAAATGAAGAGGCAGACAACTCAATAGGAGAAAATATTTGAAAATCACGTATTGGATGAAAGTTTGATGTTCTGTAGACATAAGGAAATCATACAACTCAACAACAAAAGAACACACAAGTATGCTGTGCTATTTAATATCTTATATACCCCAGAAAAGCTCTATTTTAATCCTGATTCAATCTTATCAGAGCAATTGTTTTTTTTAATCCTGATTCAATATTGCAAGGTTTTTATTAGATTATATCTAGGGAGATGTAACATACCCAATCATGGGTGTAATCTTTTGATTAGATGAAGATGTGACTCTACCCATTCTAGGTGTGTCTTAATTAGATTATTAGAGTCTTTAAAAGGGGACACATTTTGGAAAAATGACAGAAATGGCAGAGCTAACAAAGAGAAAGAAAACAGAAAATTCATAACTGACAAAAAGAGTGGAGAAGCTTGGAGCCCAGTAGATGTTGTCATGTGCCTTTCTATGAGATGTTAAGCAAGCCAGAACCTGGAGAGAGCCAAGGGAAGCTAAGAGATGAAAGCCAGCCCTAGAAAAGCAAAGTGAGGAACCCCCATATGGACTAAGGCTGAAAACAACAGATCCTAGGAGCAAGAAACCAGCAGATGCCAGCCATGTGACTTCCCAGCTGACAGAGCTGTTCTGGAAAGTATCGGCCTTTCTTGAATGAAGGTAACCTCTCATTGGTGCTTTATTTTGGACACTTTCATTTCCTTAGAACTGTTAACTTGTAACTTATTAAATTCCCTTTTTGTAAAATCCATTTCAGTTCTGCTATATGGCATTCCAGCAGCTAGTAAACTAACAAAGAAGCCCACTGTCACCATTGTTATTCAATATTGTGCTGGAAGTTCTAGCCAGAGAAATTAGACATGTAAAAGAAACTGCATCCAAATTGGAAAGGAAGAAGTAAAACTTTCACTATTTACACATCACACACTACCATAAGTTGAAAATCCCCAAAAATCTACAGCAAAGTATAAGCTAATAAATAAGTACATCAAAATGGCAGGGTACAAGATCAATATAAAAAATCAGTAGTGGTTCTATACATTAGTGACGAGCAAGCTGAAGAAGAGATGAAGAGAAAAATTCTATTTACAACTGCAACCAAAAGAACCAGATATGTAGGAATAAATTTTACTAAGGATACAAAAGACTTTTACATAGAAAACTACAAAAAATTGCTGAAAGAAATCACAGAAGACCTAAATAAATGGAAGGACATACCATGTTAATGGGTTGAAAGACTAAATATAGTTAAGATGTCAATTCTCTCCAAATTGGTTTATAGATTCAATGTAATACCAATTAAAAATAAACCCAAAACTTACTTTCCAAAAATAGAAAAACCAATAACCAAATTTCTTTGTAAGGGCAGGGTGCCTTGAATAGCTAAAAATATCTTTATATTTTTATAAAGAAAAATAAAGTGGGGGGTCTCATACTACTTGACTTTAAAGCAACTATGAACCTACAGTGATCAAAACAGCATGGTACTGGCACTGGCGTAAAGATGGATATACTGACCAATGGAATCAAATAGAATGCTCAGATATAGACCCTCTCATCTATAGACAATTGATCTTTGATAAGGCAGTCAAGCCAATCCACCTGGGACAGAGCAGCCTCTTCAATAAATGGTGCTTGGAGAACTGGATATCCACATGCAAAAGAATGAAAGAAGACCATATCTCATACCCTATACAAAAATTAACTCAAAATGGACCAAAGAACCTGAATGATAGAGCTAAGATCATAAAACTTTTAGAAGAGAATGTAGGGAAATATCTTATAAATCTTGTTAATGGAGGGGAGGGGGGTTTCCTAAACCTTACTCCCTGTGATAGTTAGATTCAGTTGTCAACTTGGCCAGGTGAAGGCTTCTAGTCCTGTTGATGTGGACATGAGCCAATAGTACTTGAACCTCATCTGTTGGTGATTACATCTGCAGTTGGCTAGGAGGTATGCCTGCTGCAATGAATGATGTTTGACTTAACTGGCTGGTGCTTAAATGAGAGAGCTCAACGTAGCACAGCCCAAGCAGTTCAGCATACCTCATCTCAGCACTCACAGCTCAGCCAAGGCCTTTGGAGATGCAGAAAGAAATCACCCCAGAGAAAGTTGTTGGAACCCAGAGGCCTGGAGAGAAGGCCAGCAGACACCATCCTGTGCCTTCCCACATAAGAAAAAACCTCGGTTGAAAGTTAGCTGCCTTTCCTCTGAAGAACTAACAAAATAAATCCCCTTTTATTAAAAGCTAATCCATCTCTGGTGTGTTGCGTTCCGGCAGCTAGCAAACTAGAACTCTCCCAAAGCATGAATATTGACAAAAGAAATAGATAAATAGGAACGCCTCAAATTCAACACTTATGCATTAAAGAACTTTGTCAGGAAAGTAAAAAGGCAGCCTACACTGTCGGAGACAATAATTGGAAACAATATATCAGAAAAGGGTTTGATATGAAGAGATTCTTAAACTCAACAATGAAAACACAAACAATCCAATTAAGAAATGGGCAAAAGACATGAACAGAAACTTCTCAGAGGAAATACAAATGGCTAAAAGGCACATGAAAAGAAGCTCAACTTCACTGGCTATCAGGGTAATGCAAATAAAAAACACAATGAGATAACATTTCACACACACTAGAATGGTCATTATCAAAAAAACAAAAGCAAAAACAAACAAAAAAAAACCCCAGAAAACTACAAGTGCTAGAGAGGATGTGGAGAAAGAGGCACACTTATCCACTGTGGGAATGTAAAAATGGTACAATGACCCTGAAAAGTAGTTTGGCAGTTCCTCAGGAAGAGGGCTATAGAATTGCTATGTAATCCAACAATCCCGTTACTAGGTAGATATGCAGAGGAACTGAAGGCAAGGACAGAAATGGACATTTGCACACTGATATTCATAGCAACACTATTTACAATTGCCAAGATATGGAAACAGTCCAAATGCCCATCAGCAGATGAGTAGCTAAATAAGTGGTGGTGTACACATACAATGGAATATTACACACCTGTAAGACAGAATAAAGTCATGCAGCATGTAACAACATGGATAAAACTTGAGTACATTATGCTGAGTGAAATTAGCCTGAAACAAAAAGATAAATACCGTATGGTCTCACTAATGTGAATTAACATTAATGAGTGAACTTAGATTTGAAATTAAGAGCACATTTCAACAGGAATGAGAAATAGAGTAGAGACTGGGCATTTGGTGCTGAAGGAATATAGACTGTACAACAGGACTGACTGTAAAAATTCAGAAATGGGTAGCACAATACTACCTGATTGTAGCATAATAATATAAGTACACTGAATGAGCTGAATGTGAGTATGATTGAAGGATAAGGACTGGGGGCATGTATGAAACCAGAATGAAAGACAGAGGATAAAGATTGAGATGAATAGCTTAGGAATGCCTAGATAAGACAATGATGGTGATTAAATATACAATAAAAATATTTTTGCATGAGGGAGAACAAATAAATGTCAACAATGCAAGGTGGTGAAAATGGCTGATATACAGGAACAGTACAATCAATGAAAGCTAGGGTCTAGATTCAGCAGTAATATTGTAATATGCTTCTACTGAATGTAACAAAGCTATTATGCCAAAACTAAATGTCAACAGGCAAGTGGTATGGGTGAGTGGGTATGGATTCTTCGTGAAAGAAAAGGAAATGTCTTCATATAGATTATGGTGGTGAAGGCATGTCTATATACTTAACGTTGGATTGTATGTTGTGTGAATAAAACTGTTTTAAAATAAACAGAGAGAAAGAAGTGCTAGAGAAAATGCACAAAAAAAGAGATGTACCTATTCACTGTCAATATGGAAACTGAGAGATGCAGCCCCTTGGAGGGCAGTGTGGCGGTTCCACAGGAGGCTAGGGGTGGGGTTGCTATATGATCCTGAAACCCCATTGCTCAGTATATACCTGGAGGAACTGAGTGTGGGGACAAGAATGGACATTTGTGCAGTGTTTGGGATTCACAATGGATGGAGGTGGCCTAAGGGTACAACAACTGAGTACTGGAAGGGGAAACTGTGGTGTATACATACAATGGATACTGAGTAGCTGCAAGAAGGAATGAAGTTGTGAGGCATGCAATTAGGTGAATGAACTTTAAGGACTGTATATTGAATGAAATGTCAGAAACAAAAAGACAAATATCATGCTTCACTCATAAGGACTAACTATAGTATAAAAACTTGGTGAACAGAAGTCAGGAGCATGGATTATCAGGTTGGGACCATTGTAAGGGTCCTAGATTGTAAACTCTTACTGTAGTCACATATATTCAGGAGTTGTAACTGTTATTTATAAATTCTGAAACACTGAGCTGTTTGAATATAGCCTGGTCATTCCCAGAAATTTTGGATATATTATGTGACAACCGAAACTCAGTATTAGAGCTCTGAAGCTATGAAAGTCAGCAGTACCCCATACAGGAACAGTTTATAAAGTTGAAAAAGGTATCAGACTTTGACTAGAGATATGAATGAAGCTGATCTGGATAGGACTAAGGTAGATCAGAATACAGGGTAAAGAATGATATCATCCATATTTTAAAACTTCAAATTGTGTGTGAGACCAAAGGGAGAGATGTTTATTTGGTACAAAATTAGCATTACCTAATTTAACTTGTATGGTCAGTTTAGTTGAAAAACATAAGTACATGGAATCTTGAATAGTGCCTGAGATTTTAGTGGTTTATACAGGTTAGTGTGATGTTCCAATAAATCCCAGAGTCATTTGGGCAGTGAATAAAGAAGTATTTGCAAAGTCTCCTTGGGGAACTGGGGAAAATGGAGTAAATATTCACCTTGCCCATTTGGAAAATTTCTGATATTCTCACAAGCAGTGGGGACAACCAAATCAATAGGCTGAGCAATCTTAGGGTTCACCCCTAACTTATTCCTGCAAGGGATAGACTAATCCTACGTAAAATTATGCCTAAGGGTCACCCCCCAGAGAACCTCTTTTGTTGCTCAGATGTTACCTCTCTCTCTAAGCCAAGTCAGCAGGTGAACTCACTGCCCTCCCTCCCTTACATGGGGCATGACTCCCAAGAGTGTAAGTCTCCCTGACAATGTGGGACAGATATCCTGGAATGAGCAGGACCCAGCATCAAGAGATTGAAAAAAGGGGGAAGAGAGAAATGAGGCAAAATAAAGTTTCAGTGGGTGAGAGATTTCAGTGTCAAGAAGTTATCCTGAAGGTTATTCTTACACATTATACAGATATCCCTTTTTAGTTTATGGTGTATTGGAGTGACTGGAGGGGAGTACCTGAAACTTTTGAGTTGTGTACCAGTAGCCTTGATTCTTGAAGATGATTGTGTAAAGATAGAACTTTTACAATGTGATTGTGTGATTATGAAAACCTGTGGCTTTCAGGGTATGGACAGATGAGTAAAAAATATGGATAAAAATAAATAAATAATAGGGGCACTAAAGGGTAAAATAAATTGAGTAGATGGAAATACTAGTGGGTCAATTAGAGGGAGGGATAAGGAGTGTGGGCTGTATGAGATTTTTTCTTTTTTCTTTTTATTTCCTTTTCTGAAGTAATGCAAATGTTCTAAAAGTTATCATAGTGATGAATACTCAACCATGTGATGATATTGTTAGCCATTGATTGTACACCATGTGTAGACTGTATATACATGAAGATTTGTCAATAAAAATATAGAAAAATACCTAGCACATATCCACATATGTAGTAGTTAATTCAAATATATTAGTTGAATATTAACTCTCATATAGGTGGTAATCACCTGTGGAACATTTCTGATTTGTGGATTTATAGACAGTGCTTCCATTTGAAATTTAACAAATTAATTTATTGTTATTATTATATTATATTGTTAACAAATTAAATTATTAATTATTGTGGTTTCTAAAAAAATGATTCAATTATAAAATGTACTAAAGATATGAATAGACAATTTTCCAGAGAGCAAATAGAGATGGTTAAAAACACATGGAGAGATGCTCATTTTCATTTATAAGGGAAATGCAGATTAAGACTACAATATGAAAGCATCTCAAATCTATGTGAATAGCTGCTATTAAACAAACTGGAAACTACAAATGTTGGATAGACTGTAGAGAAATTGGGACACTTATGCACTGCTGGAGGGAATGTGTAATGTTACAGCCACCATGGAAGACAGTCCAGCGGTTCCCTAGAAAACTAAATACTGAGTTGCCCTATGACCTGGCAATACCACATAACTTGGCATATACCCAGAAGAGCTGAAAGCAGTGACACAAAGAGTCATTTGCATACTAATGTTCATAGCAGCATTATTCACAATTGTCAAAAGATGGAAACAATCCAAGTGCCCATTAACAGATGAATGGATAAACAAAATGTGATATATACATACAGTGGAATATTATGCAGCAGTAAGATGAAATGACTTCCTGAGGCATATGACAAAATGGATGAACCTTGAGGACATAATGCTGAGCAAAATAAGCCAAACACAAAAGGATAGATACTGTCTGATTTCACTTTCCTGACCTTGGTAAAGGTAAATTCAGAGGCTTATAATGCAGAATTTAGGGGACCTAGAGATACTGGATGCTAGAGAGGAGTGAATGGTTAGCTAATGAGGTTGAACTTAAATGTAAGGGGATAACAGTGAAGGCAGTTAATTAGCAAGTGCATAAATAATATTTCCCTATTGAAGGTGAACATGATTGAAAAGGGTTGTATAGAGCCATATATTGCTCTGATTAATAAGTTCTTGCATGAACTACTTGAAAGGTATACTTATACAAAGGGTAAAAAACATCAGGGTATGGGGAAAAACTACTATTGTATGCTACGGGGTATGTCTAACAAGAAGACATCAACATTACCACAGGAATACCAGAGGTAAATAATTGGGAGGGAAGGATAAGAATTTGGTAAGAGTGCATTTATTGGCTATTTTTCTATTGGAAGCAATGAAAATTGTCTAAAATTGAGAGTGTTGTTGATTATACAACTAAGTGAGGATAATGTGAGATATGGACTGTTGACTTTGGACATTATACATGATGCCCAATGAATGAAGGTGGCTGAAGGATACACTAACTGAGAAGTAGAAAGGCAAACCATGGTGTAACTAGATGATCAAATATTGTGCTGCTACAGAATGGAACTAAGTCGTGAGGCATTCAATGATGTGAATGAACCTGTGGAGCATTACGTGATGCAAAATAAGCCAGAAACAAAAGAACAAATATTGTATGGTAGCATTTAGAAAATACTTATAAAACTGGGGCCTAGATTGTAAGCTCTTCTAGCCATCACACTTACTCTGGGCTGTAAATGTTATTTCTAGATTTTGAGAGGTTGTGCTTTATATGTATAACTTGGTACTTCATGGAACATTGGGTACCTTTGTGATACCTAAGACTCAGAGAAGGAGTTCTGCAGGTCTGACAGGGAGCATTGCCACATACCACAACTGTTAAAGAAACTGAAAAAGAGATCAGGCTTCAATTAAAGATAAGAATGAAACTGATCGTATTGGAACTAAGGTAAATCAGAATACAGGGATAAGGAAGACATTGTCTGTATTTTAGAACTTCACCTACTCTATGAGACAAAAAGAAGAGAAGTCTATTTTGTCCAAAACCTAAGTTTTCTGTAACACGTAATCTAACACAAGCTGTCTGGATAGACCATTTAAACAACCTAAATACGTGGAGCCCAGAATGGAATGAGGGCTTGTAATTCTGTATAGCATAATGCAATACCCAGATACATCCCAGAGTATGTTGAGCAGACAATCAACAAGTATTGATGAGTCCCTTGAGGGATGGGAGAGAAAATATGGAGCTATTAAAATTTACCACTGAGGAAACCCCTGATACTGTCTTGAACACTAGGGACTCCCAAGTCAATAGGCCAAGCCCTTGATCTTAAGACTTGCTCTTGTGAAGCTTATTTTTGAAGCAGAGAAGCTAAGCCTACCTATAGTTATGCCAAAGACTTACTTCCAGAGGAACACTTTGGTTGCTCAGACGTGGCCTCTCTCTCTCTCTCTAAGCCCACCTTTGCAAGTAAAATCATTGCCCTCGCCCCTATAAGGGACATGACATCCAAGGGTGAAGGTCTCCCTGGCAGCATAGGATATGACTTCCAGGTATGAGCCTGACCCTGGCACCATGGAATCAACAATGCATTCCTTAGCAAAAGGGGGAAAAGAGTTGTGGCAAAATGAGCTATCAGTGGCTAAAAGAGTTCAAATGGAGTTGAGAGGCTATTCTTGAGGTTACTCTTATGCAAACTTCAGCTAAATATTGCTATTCACCATGGTGTGCCAAACCCCAACCAAGACCATTCCTGCAAACTGGATGGTAGAGATGAGTGAACATAGATCCCCTAAACAACATCTGGGGCTCTAGCCGAGATTCTACAAAGGTTCCATGTACTATGCTTACAGAAGGCTACAACCTCAAGATGGACTCCTAGGCCAGATGAGTCCTGAAACCCAGAGGGACCAGCTTCTCCAAAACATCAACTAGTCCCATTCCCCTATCCCATATTATTGACACCCCTTTCTAACATGAAAATGTTATAATGGGCATTGCCAAAATATTCCCTAATGATTGGGAGAAAGATCAAAGGTGAAGGTGGAGGTATAATAGAGGTGTTAGGATTTAACAAGTGAGAATGACTGCAGAATCATTATATTAATATTTCTTTTAGTTTCCAGTGTCTTGGAACAGCTAGAAAGGAAAACCTAGAAATGAGGAACTGTTACCCATACCAAACTGTGAAATCTGTTCTATAACTAATTTTGCAGTGTACTTTGAAATTTATTGCTTTTTTGTATATATTTTTTTTCCACAATAAAAAACTTTTTTTAGATGATGAGACTAAAACAAAAATATTCTGGTAGCTTTTGGACTTAAAGACAAAGGCCAATACTGCATGATTTTAGGTTTCAAAAAAGATGGGTTTAGTATATGAGACAATTCTTTGATTTAAAAATGATGAATGTAATGGAATTGGTGATTTATTTTCATGCTGCAAAATCCTATGAATCTGTACAAACCAATGAGAAATAAGAACGATAGGGAATTGAAAGCACTGTTCAAGTTGTTTCACACTGCTTTATTTCTCAAAAGCTCTGTTTGTCTACAGGCAGCCCCAAACAATCTAGTTTCTCAAAACTATTTATATCAACCATGTGTTACTACCCTTGACAAAACCAGTTTAGTCAATTCTGCAATTCTCTGAAATGGTCAGCATCAGCCCCAATCTAGGGCAGTTCTACTAAGGGTTGTGCTGTGACATCCCAGAACAAATTGAAGGAGCAGGGCAGTGTCCATACCCCGGTTCTGTCCACATGACACTCCTCAGAGCAATCTTGGAATTCTCAGACTTTCAAGAGAAAACTGTAGATCCATGAAGGACCTGGCGGCTGAGCATAAGGCCTGCTCTAAATACTTGACAAAAAAAGATTAAATGTGCCTGTGTGTGTCATCTACACATTGCACTTTAAAGAATGTATCACACAGTAATTACAAAGATTTTAAATAGTCTCATTAGCTCTCTGATAAGGCCTTCAATACTCCTTTTAAACAGTGCTGTGGGTTAAAAACTAGCTAAGGGATAAAGGGAAAGTTAGAAGGTAATGATCATTCTTAATGAATGACAAGGAGCTAACTAGAAGAGTGCTAAAGAAATTGGTGAGGGAATTCACATTTAACATTCCTCACATTAATCATTGGAAAGAGAAGGTAAATATACATTAATTAAATCTGTAGATGGTACACTAAATAGAGCTCATTGTTAACCCTAATTGAGATTGAAGAGTGTTTCATAAAAGGGACTAGGTGTAGGGAAATAAAGTTATAAAATGCCTGAGTGTGGCTGCAAACAATCCATGTTTATCAGGATATCAGCATGCTGCAATAGAATGAACTGCATTTCTTTCTATTTTTCTTCCTTTCTTCCCTCCTTCCCTCCTTCCCTCCTTCCTTCCTTCCTTCCTTCCTTGCTTCCTTCCTTTTGTCTATTTTTATACAAATAAACTATGCTCATTATGGCAAAATTGAGAACACACACAAAAATACTAAAGTTAATAACTATCATTTATATTTTGCTGTGTATTTTTTAGACAATTTTCTCTTTATGTATGTAACACACTTACTACCATGTTTTCAAATGGATTTGTTTCTCTAATTTTTAGTTTTTAAACAGCAATCTGTTCATTTTCAGGAATCTGGCTCTGCCTGCTGCTTCAGCTGACCAGGCATGCACTCTTACTGATCAAGCTCATTGGAGAAGACAGGTTTCTTATTTCAGCTATGCCCATGCAGCTTTAAATCACTGGTCAAATCCTGAAAAAAGTAAGGCAAGTGGATTAGAGAAAGTATGAGGGAACTATAAGACTGTGGAAACAAGGTGGCCATATTTTTGGTTATATTATTTATAATTTAGGAAATTAAAATAACTGGAAATTTCAACAATCACTTTTGGGTCACAAGGTAATTTATAAGAAAGAATAAATATTTATAATCTTATTTCATCTACTTTTGACAGTAATTTAAATTTAAGCTTGGAAAACTTGGTTAAAGAAAAATTGCTGGGTTTTGCTTTCATTTCTGAGAAGTAAACAGACATAAATAATTATTAATAATATAATAATTTAGTAAATTATTTTCTCAAATGAAGGTCCTGAATAGTTCTTTTAGAAAAAGAGAATTAGATTCTCATTTATCATCCTATCTTTACGAAAAGCTTTCTTTCTAATATTTGGGGTCCCTTCAATCATTCTATTTGATTTTTTTTTTTTTTGCAGACAGAAAAGAATTTGGAAATGATAAGGTAAAATAAATATTACATATGTCAACAGGCCATCAATTCCATTCTGCCTTGGTGTTCTCTATTTTTGAATCTGCCAAGAATATCCCAGAAGTTTCTGTTAGCAATTAGGAGCCTGAAACTTCATTATTAGATATTTTTAATGCTTGAGAAAAAGAAGAAAAAGAACTCCCAGGAAATCTTAGGTATAGAAGAAAAAGAATTCATAGGATATCTTAGGAATGCCTCTTGGTTTCTCTTATTTCTTTTACTTTCACTCACTGCCAAACAGAAATAAATGACATACCAGAAAATAGAATAACAATGGCTCTATGAAATCTACTTCTTTGATTCCCTCTATTACTTTATAACACCTAAGCACAACCATCCCCCAATTACTTCAACATCTCTTTCTTTTCAGAGATCTTCATAATAATCATATAGGTTAATGCAGTTATTGATTGCATGCTATTCAGGAAAGGAATAGAGAGGCTGGTGATCTGACTGTTATTTTTTTACCTAGTTCATGTCATTTTGAATTATTTTAATTCTTAGAGAAGCTTAGTAGGGCATGACATTATTAAGTTTCAAATACAAAATTTCTCACCATTTTCAGCAGTTGAGAGCCATTTCAACAGACATCTGTAATTGCTGATAGCAGAGAACAATGGAACAGAAAAAGAACAAGAGTCGAACAGAGCTGTTTTAAACAGAACTGTGGTCAACGAACATATCAGTAAAGTGGAAATATCTGATTCTCTAGTTTATACTCATAATTAAGAAAGTTACAAAAGGTATTGAATTTTTCACCTTAATTAAAATTGATATTTGGTTTGATTTACGTGCTCTATCAGTCTTTCCTTCTAAGCTCTCAAATCAGCATAAAACTATAAACTTCTAGTTTTGTCTGAATGGGACCAACATATGTGGAACATGTGGGATTTGTGAATAATGTGCTTTGCTGGGCCAACAGTCTCAATGCCAGCCTAATTGTTCCAAATAATGTTTGTTCCTTAATGAAGTTTCCACAATGCAATTGTTATGGAAAAATAATGATTACTTTAGGACAGATGGCAAAGTGGCAAGATGGGGAAATTGTCCATAAAATTCTGACTCTAAATCCTGAGCTTGATGGAAGGATAAGTTTGACTGAATACTGCAGGAGGGGTATTTATACAGCTCCAAATAACCTGCTTATTGCTCAATTCTTCATTTCTTAAATAATGCAATCCTTTACCTTTAGGGTTGAAAAAGTGAATGGCAACATTAATCCTTTAACTAATTAAATACTTTCTTTGAGTAATGCCAAAGCATTGTTGTGTGTGTGCATATGTGAGTGTGTGTGTTCTAAAATCTAAATGTAAAGGGAAAAATAAAATTCAATATCTAGATAAATATGATATAAAAATTAAGACATAAATGGCTCAACCATGATTTTTTAGATTAGATGTGAATACCTGTGGGTTTTTTAACTTTTACATTTTTTTTCTGTAGCTATAGAACTGTGGTAAAATATCCTTTATATGTCTACTTCAGCACATGCTGCTTTGGAACTGTGAGTGCATAAAAACATAGCTTACTTAATTTAATAAAGAAAATTTTTGGTATATTATATCAAAACTTTTTTTTTTCTTTTTTACACTCCACAAGTATTTTGCTTTTTACACCCCTTATGCCATGAGTTCATAGGACATAGCCTCCAGAGGCTCAGGGTTCTTTCCACTGGTTCTCACATAGTGTGCTTCTCTGGCTAGAGCAGGCTGGAGCTTCAGTTAAGCTTAGGTACCTTTCTCTTTGGCTTCCTTTTTTGGGCTTCCTTTTTTTTCCTGGTCACTTTACACACTTCAGGAAGCTATCTCAGCTCTTAGGGTGCTTTATATGCTCAATATTCACATTAATTCCCTTGGCAAGAATCTTCCCTTCACTTGTTTGTTTACAATAATACCAGCAGCACGGTGGTAACATTAGACACCCTTCAGTGTTGCCACAGTAACATTTGTGGGGCATTCCTTTTTGAGCAGTACCCATTCCTTTGATGTTTACAATATCACCTTGCTTGTAGCTTCACATGTATGTGGCCAGAGGAACAATTCTGTATTTTCTGAAAGGCCTGGAAAACATATAACAGGTGACTGACTCTCCTCTTTCCCTCTGTGTTCATCATTTTGGCAAATTACTGCAAGATGGTGGGTTCTGGTCCCAAAACCAATTTTTAATTGACCCACTGTTATTCTTAAACCAACAATTTGCATTTTGGCTGTATTTTGTACTTTGATGAAGTATATAATACTACCAAAGTTTTTCTTGATGTATTTTTTTAAAGCCACTTAATCAAGAACTAATGAAATTACAGATTGATTACAGAAGGATTTTTAACATAAGTTCCATGAAGGTAATGACATTTTATGTAAAATTTGTGAATGTAAGTCCACAGACATTTTTTCCTGATATGCCTATTATGCTTGTTTAATAAAAGGGTATCTATCTAATTCAAATCAGGAATGGACTTTCAAAACAGAAATCATGTTGTGGTATACTTCATTTTAAAAAGATTTTGCCAAATTGTTCTGAAATTCTTTTTTAACTATAGTCCTGGAGTAAACAAATACAAATCAGTGACCACGTCAATACTCCCAATGATGCAGCACATATAGTCAATTGCTCTAGCAGCTGTTCTTTTCTTCAAATGTAATTTTATTGAGATATATTCATTCACCGTACTGTCCAGCCATAGTATACAATCAGTGGTTTACTGTATCATTACATGGTTGTGAATTCATCACCATTATCAATCTTAGAACATTTGTATTCTTCCAGAAAAAGAAGAAAACCCTTTCCCCTTGCCCCCAACTTCTCTTGACCCCTAGTATTGTAGTCTACCCAACTTAAAGACAAACAATAAAGATAAGTTAACTAAGACAGTGTAGTATTGTCAGAGATAGATATATAGAACAGTGGAATAGAAGAAAACATCTAGAAATAGACATATACAAACATAGGAAACCTACTTTCTTTTTTTTTTGCTATATAGATTATCAAAGATCAGGACTACTGCATTACAGCTCAGCAATTTTCAGTATTTTCTTCTAACTATTCCAATTAACTAAAAACTAAAAAGAAATATCTTCTTCTAAAGAAAAATATCTATACAATGAGATAGTAGTCATAATCATTTGTTAAATCCAAATTTCTCCATTGCACTTCCTCCCTCTCATTTAATAATTCTCTTAATTTTCAGGGATGTCTGGGCAATGACCATTTGAACTTCCTCATGCTAGGAAAGGGTGTTGATCTTATGGGGTAGAGGTATGAAATTGGATGATTTTCTTGGAGAGACTGGTGCCTCTGGGTGTCAGGGCTTATCTGCTATAGGAAAAATCTGGAAGCCTTAAGCTTCTGAAAAAATAAACTTACTAGGCAAAATAGTTATAGATCAGGGTATTTGTTGGGGTTTTCAGGAATACTGTTGGCTGGGGCTTGGCATACTGTGGCAATTTGCAATATCTGGCTGAAGCTTGCATAAGAGTAACCTCCCAAATGACTTCTTGCTGTATTTGAAATCTCTTAGCCACTGAAACTTTATTTTGATCCATTTCTTTTCCCCTTTTGGTCAATAAGACATTCTCAGTCCCATGATGCCAGAGCCATTTTCATCCCCGAGAATCATGTTCCGTGATGCCAGGGAGACTCCAGGGAGTCATGTCCCATGTAGGGGTGGTGGTGGAAGCAGTGATTTTATTTACAGAGTTGCTTTAGAGAGAAAATATCAGCTGTTTTTATTAACTATCACTACTACAAAGCTATTTGCCAAAGTTGGTACTTCACAATTGTTTTTCATGCTCATAGATCTGTTTATCTCCAATTGGGAGCAACACAGGAGAAAGAACAAGTGTTTACTTTGTATACTATTTTGTCTTCCTGCTACCATTTACTGTAGAGGATGGAGTTAAAGCCTCTGGCCTGTGATCCATTTACTGTCTTTCCGTTAAAGGGAGACAGGATTGCAGTAGAAAGTTGCTCTTAGGAAGCAGGAGTCTATCTAGTAGACCAATCGTATTTTTTAGGATGAAGGGACCTTATCTATAGAATGCATTTAGCATGATGTCCTTGACTAGGTTAAAAAATTACCTACAATAAATAAAATTAAAATCTATGAAATTATGAGGCATGGTTTCATGGAGCATATAATGAAGTCGCACAGCCGTCTGACAGTATAAAATGAAGAATTTCATAATTTAAATTGTGAGGTGACCAGTGAAGCTTGTTTGGAGATTTTGTCCAGTTTCCTGAGCTGCAGAATGCCTATCTGATGAGGGAAGAAAGGATGTGTCAAGTCCCCTGCAATGTCTCAACCTCTTTCTGCTTCAGTTGAGCCTCTTAATTGCCTGTATCCTTGAAGTGATCAGTAAAGCTTAATTCTAGGTAAGATCTCTGATTTGTATAAGCGTGATTTGACAATCCAACCCATTGTGTTAATTCACATACTAAAATGTTTTTGTTTGTTTTTTTCTTTGGAAAAAGGAAAGGATTAATTGAGAAATTTGCCTGTAATAAAGCTCTTTTTTTTTTTTTTTGGTCTAATTGACTAAGAAACAAAGCAAGATAGTTATAAACTTAATTCAATACTTAGCCTACTTCATATATTGTATAAAATTCTTCACAAGTTTAGAAAGGAGGAAAACACTGTACTCTCTTAGGCTGTCAGCTGTCTCACAAATGTGAGAATGTGAAGTCAGGGTCTTATCTACCGGGTCGCAGTGTCCTGTTTGAAAGATTTATATTTGCATTATCTTAGTAGTGCACTTGTTCATATTTGTGAGGCACAGCATTACCAGAGAGAAACAGGGAAAAAAAAAACATGTAAATCTGACTGTAAATAATAAACCTGCATTAAAAGGAAGGAAAAAGAAAGAGTCTAATGGAGTGTATACTATATCTACATATAAATAGAGACCTAATCTCAATTAGTTGTGGACGAAAGTTTCATTTAATGAACTAAGGGATTTCATTACATAGCAGTAGCTTTCCCCCCCTCTTTGTTTTCTATAATGAAGCAGAAAAAGTCTGCAGCTGTAAGCAGGCTATTCTTGCAAACTAGCTATAATCTGAACCATTGTGAAAATGACAGTGTATTATTCTCTTGCTAAATCTTTTTATCTCTACAGCTGAAAATATGGTTCTGACACTAGGATGAAATATCCCCCTTTTGCTCCAATTTACTGAAAAATGCTCAAATTAAACTGAGTATATATTTCCAATTACAATTAAATTCCTCAGCTATAATTTGCACACTATGCTAAAGGTTCTTACTAACTAAAATCAATGAGCAGGAAATGCTGCTGCAGCTTGGCCTATGAAGGGGTTCTGAGAGTCTGTGGATGAGAATGCTAATGGTGAGCATCAGCATGGCCTAGATCTAGAGCAGGGAAAAATTGCTAACAACATGAGTTAAGTTAACTTCTCAGCAGGAAAAAATCCTGAAAAGTCTGATCTCCAAGCTGTAAATTTCCTACTCTGAGATCTCAAACTTTAGCATCCTTAAACATCACCATGAGAGCTTGTTAAAAGTGAAGATTCACAGTCTCACGTCCAGATAGTCTGATTCAGTAGCCGTAACAAACACCTCAGGTAATTCTGATACAGATATTCCCAGGATCACATTTTTATGGACACTGGTCTCTGGTATTATGTTCAAACTCTTCAGTAAACACATAATGGGGTCAGTGTGACTGAGCTCCTGTTGAGCTCTCCAACCTGGCACTCACCATGCTTCCCTCCCCACCTCCTTTCTAGTTGCACTGAGAGCTGAACTTAGTTCTGCGGCTGTTTTATCACTTTTGCCTTTCTTCATACTTTTCCTTCTGCTTTTATTGCACCATCTCCTTCATATTTATATCCAACTTTCAAGACTCTTCAGAAATGTCAAGTCCTCTTTAAAACCTCAATCACAGACTTTCTCTGTCTACACTTACCCTACTTTACACCACAGAGATGGCAAATAGGCAGTCCACAAACTAACCCATCTCCTTCCCATGTCTATGATTCATTTTCGGATTCCTTTAAATGGTGCTCCAGAAACTACTACCAACCTATGAGGTTTGACAAATGAAATGAAACTTGTTTGTCCTTAAGCTGTTTGTTAGGGGTTCTTTGTTTCTGTTTTTTTTTTTTTTTTTTTAATCATAACAGGTATAAAATTTTATAGCATTCATTTATTTATATATATGTCTCCTTCTACTAGATGGAGAGAGAAGGGTCATGTTCGCCATCAGTTCTGATCCTAGTAAGTGGCACAAAATAGGCTCACATAAATGTTTGAATAATGAATTCATAACTGAATAATGTTGCTCTCTTAGGAAAATTGATCATTCTGCCAGTTTGAAAGGATTTATATACCCTAGAAAAGCCATGTTTTAATCCTGATCCATCTCACGGAAGCAGCCGATTCTTTTAATCCTTATTCAGCACTGTGCGCTTGAAAGTTGATTAGATTATCCCGTGGAGCTGTGACTCACCCAATTGTGGGTATTAACCTTTGATTAGAGGGAGATGTGACCCCACCCGTTCCAGGTGGGTCTTAATTAGTTTACTGGAATCCTTTAAAAGAGGAAGCATTTTGGAAATCTTGAGAGTCCCAGGAGCCACAAGAGAGCCACAAAGCCCACACAGCCAGAGACCTTTGGAGATGAAGAAGGAAAATGCCCCTGGGGAGTTTCGTGAAACACAAGCCTGGAGAGAAAACTAGCAATGTTGCCATGTTTGCCATTTGCCTTTCCAGTTGAGAGAGGAACCCTGAACTTCATCAGCCTTTCTTGAGTGAAGGTAACCTCTTGGTGGCACCTTAATTTGGACACTTTTATAGACTTGTTTTAATTCGGATATTTCCATGGCCTTAGAACTGTAAACTTGAAACTTCATAAATTGCCCTTTTAAAAGCTGTTCTGTTCCTGGTGCATTATATTCCAGCAGTAGAACAGTCGTCCATACTTAAAAATAGCTTCTGCTTCTTTATTCCTTTGTTTATAGCTTCATTCAATTGATGTCTTCATAATCAGTAATTGAAGGCAAAAGCTAGATGCAAATTAGTCTGAGCAATGTTTTCATTACGTCATTTGTGTGCCATGAAGATCTCTAAATCAGAACATGTAAAAAGGAACCTTTTCATATTGATGGTTTGAGTAAAGAATTGGAGACTGTTCCACCTGTGATCATTGGGGGATAATCAGAAGAGAGACATCTATTTATCTTTGGGTGAATGTTATTTTATCACATTGCTACAAGCGCATTCATTGAACATCATCTGAGTCTCTGACTTTTAATATCTACTAACCTGCCCTTAAGAAGCTTTAGTAATGCTGATTCTTAGCAGGTGAGATAAGATTGTGTTGGAATAGAACTGGAGTATTTAGAAAGAAGGAACATGAAGGAGCAAATGATCAGAGAAGAACAGAGATGATTAATAAATATATTCAAAATAGCAGCATTAAATTTTCCAAGGGCCTTATCATTGACAAGAACAGTATCATTTATAGCTTTACATGTGGATTTATATAACAAGTGTCCTCCAAAGAACTAATAATGAATTGGATTTGCTGAAGATAGTTGTTCAGTTTTATTAATTAACTCTCCAAATAACTAGTGTGTGTGAGAAAACAATATAATCAGTAGGTCTAATCAGTCTAGCTTTTCTAAGCTCTTTAAACTATGTCTAAGCATCAGGAAAATGGTGAGAGAATTAGCTGGTATATATTAGTGATATATTAGCTGGCATATATATGCTAGTTTTTAAGGAAGAATGCTGTAATTTTTCCTAAAATATCAAAAGAGTAATTTGAAGAAAGAAAAGGACCACTTGATGGCCATTCTTGATTGCAACCTCTAACTGTACTCAAATCTGGTCACCCTTCTTTCCAGCATTGCCCCCATTCATTCTGTTGGTTTTAGCAATTCATTTAACCAAAGTTTTGAGCAGAATGTTCATGTTTAGGCCTGATTTTCTAATGGAAAACACCACAGTGAGTAACTGGCATGTCTAGAAATGTCCATAATATATATATTATTTTTCTAATCATTACTGAGTTATAATTGCTAGGAATGATATGTTGCTTAAGGAGGCAGTATGGTATAGGGATAGTCTGGATTGCTTGGGAGAAATGCAAGATGAGGCAAGTACAAAGTTATTAAGTGCCACATGGTTGGTTGTTCTAGCACATGATTGGGAACAATTTAAATGCCCACAATAGTCGACTCCATAATTTAGAATACATCCATATAATGGAAGACTAGGCAGCCATAAAAAAGAAAAAGGATTTTTAAACAGATACAAAAATTAGTAGCTTAAAAAAAGTTCTAGAGGTATGTGTGTTTTGTGAATTTGTGTTTTAAAAAGAGGGATTATACACACATACATTTTTGCTTACATATGCATATTGTATTTCTTTTAGGACACCCAAGAACCCACTAACATTGTTTGCCACCATTTGGAATTTGAACCATGTGATAATATAACTTAAAAAATATATATATATATAATTTTAAAACACTAGTTAAATTTTAAATAATAGAAGGATATGGTCTCTGGAATTTGGCCCATCTTTGAAGCTTGTTTGCACTATTAGCAGATTCAGTGAATTTGAGTAATTTTGTGTAAGCCTTGTGACTTTCAGTCCTCATCTCCAAAATGGGCTTAAAAATAGTGCCTGGTCCACTTCCCTTGGAAAGGATTAAATGAAATGGTATGTGAAAAACATTTTCTGAAACATAATAGCACTTACTAAATGGCCCCATTATTTTCATGTAGATGGACTCATTTGCTAGTTTAAATAATCTTTTCCTTCTCAAAAGATCTTAGGGTTCTGACTGGGGAATTTAAAGGATTTTCCACTCCCCATCAACCCAGGAATTACAAGAGGACTGGAAAATAAAAATTATGTTGAATACCAAAGTACATTTTCTTAAGAAGAGTTTTATTGTGTTCTAGGTTACATACGCCTTGAGATGGGACTTCTCACTCCATTAATTAGTAATCTTGAGGGTTTCAAATGATTTCTAAAATTCATTATTAAACAGATTCATTACTAAACAAATGTCATTGCATCTTCTGGTTTCAATCTCCCTAACCAATGCTGCTTTAAATTTCTTTTCTCATGCTTTGCATTCCAGTGAGTTGCCATGTTTAAATGATTAGATAGAAATAGTAGTGACTCCTTGTTCTTCCATGTAATGATATTCCATACTCTGAGCTTCATTTTCCCTCTATTAGGTTAGAGCACTCTGCTGATACTTTTTGAGAATTATATTAGGCCTCCAGTGTGAAAATAGCCTGACATTAAAAGTCCCATTTCCTTTCTTCCATGTGCTGTTGTAATTTTCCCTGAGATTGCAATTAGTTTTGTTTTATTTTTTTTGTCTTCTTTTCCTTTTCCTGCTACTCTTCTATGGAAACCCTAGCCAAATAAGGGCCTTCTCCAGGCTGACTTCTGGCCAGTCTATTCCAGTAGTGAACACAGATGCAGAGAGTAGATCAACCAGGAATTAACCTCATGATACTGTTAATTATTTTGGGATGTTAGCTTTCTCCACAGTACAATAAATACTTGTGGAAGATACAATCTGCATCTTAACAAGTCCCTGTTTCCAAAGCCCAGCATTTTGCCTTTAGAGAGCAGGTGCTCAGAAAGGTTTTATTGATTTGTCATCATAAAAACTAAATCTAAAGACTTTACACTTTTATGAGAATGTGGCCTTTCTTTTCAAAATAGGTATTACTCTATTTCCAGAAAAAATATATATATATCTGCCTGAATGAAAGATCTTTTCCTTAATTTGTGTTTTGTATAAGAAGTTTATAATTGGACATTTTATAAAAATATCTTTATTGAAAAGAATTTAATTATATTAAATGAAGCATATCTTAGTAAAACATGGAAGAATGGTCAACCATGTTTTGGTTATTAGTTGCTGCATAACAAACTGCTTATGTTTATTCAATTTTTCTAGGAAGTGGATGCCAAGTTGGGATTAGATGTGCAAGGCATTTGCTGGGAAAAAAATATGTGAAGGATAAAGGGGAAGGCAACCAGAGAAAACAAGGACAGCCTTCAGGGTGTGAGACCACAAAGGAGAAAGAAGGAAGAAGGACTGGGTTAAAGGAACTTCATTTGTGTAATGGTTCTGAGAAAGTTTCTGCCAGGCTGTTGGAGAATGCTCCAGGTGAAGTCATTTTTTTTTTTTAAGGAGTTCAACATCTCACAGGAATGGACTGGCCTTAGTACCCAATCATGCTTAGTTATTGACTATGAGACACCAGAGGGAAAACTGGCCTAGACTCTGATGCAAGGTGGGTCTAAGAAAGCAGAAGCTGAGGCCATCAGTCACTTATCCTTCTCAAGCAGGAAATTCAAATGGTGGATTTTCATGAATGTCACTTTACTCCAAACCTTTGTAGCCTAAAGCAGCAACAGTGTATTAGTTCTCACAATTCCGGGCATTGACTGGATTTGGCTGGGTACTTAGGCTCTCACCAGGCTGAGCTCATTCAGCTGGTAGCTTGGCTAGGGCAGGCATGCTCAGTGGCATCTCATCCTCTAGAACCTCTCTCTAGATGGCCTCTCTTCATCTCTCTTCATTGAGTAGAGTAGCTTCAAAGAAACTACAAAGTCTCTTATCATTTTAGACTGTGAGATTTGGACAGTGGAAATGAAGTACCAACGCTGCTTACCCTCTGTTCTAGTTTGCTAGCTGCCAGAATGCAATATACCAGAAACGGAATGACTTTTTAAAAAGGGGAATTTATTAAGTTGCTATTTTACAGTTCTAAGGCTGAGAAAATGTCCCAATTAAAACAAGTCTATAGATGAACATCCATAATAGTGTGAAGAATCCCTATTAGCAATTCTTGTAGGTCAGCTCTATTAACAAACATTTTAAACTTTTTATTTATCTGGTAATGTCTTGATTGCTAGTTGATTTTTGAAAGAGAATTTTGCAATGTATAGTATTCTTGCTTGACAGTTTTTTAAATATGTCATCTCACTGCCTTCTGGTTTCCATGGTTTCTAATGAGATATTGGCGATTGATCTTATTGAGTGTCCCTTAGGTAATGTGTTGCCTTTCTCTTGCTGCTTTCAAAATTCCCTTTGGTCTCTGGCCTTTAAAATTTGGATTATAATGTGTTGATGTGGCTCTCTTTGTATTTACTGTATAATAGTTCATTGAACCTTAGATGTTGTCATGGTCAGGTTCATATGTCAACCATTTGGTGGTGTCTGGTTTTCTGGTTAGGCAAATGCTGGCTTGTCTGTTGTTATGAGGACATTTCATAGACTTATATCATGATCATTTTGGCTGCATCTGCAGCTGATTGCATTTGTAATCAGCTAAGGGGCATGTCTTCCTCAATGAGTGATGCTTAATCTAATCACCAGAAGGCCTTTAAGGAAAATTCAGAAGAGACAGCCACTCTTTTTAATTCAGCCAGCCAGCCTCTCCTGAGAGTTTGTTGATGATCTTCATTGGAGCTGCAAGCATGTGGCCTGCCTTACAGACTTTGGAGTCTACATCCCCATGGTTACATGAGACACTTTTATAAATTTTATATTTATGGGTATCTCCTGCCGACTCTGTTTCTCTAGAGAATCCTAACTAATATACCCTCTGAAGGTGTCTACCTTTAAATACTGTGACAAGACAGACACAGATATGTAAACAATTCCAGCTTGTCTTCACTCTCCTCCATCCATGTCTAGCAGTGACCCCAAATGAATCATCATACATTTGGCTCAAGACCCATAAAAGCATCAGATTCCTGTAGGCTTCTCCACCAGCTCACCTTTTGCAGTTCTACCTCAGTGCCTGGACTTGCTTGGCTTCTCAGATTGTCTGGGATGTTTACCCTCTGTGACTCCTATTCTTCCTTTCAGACCTTCTCTTAACCAGTGCTTCCTATAATTATGCAAGGTCTAGTTTCTATAACAAATCTTCTAATCTATTAACTCATAAGGGTTCTGCTTCCTTGATTAAATCTGATTCATAAACAGATACTTCTCATCCTTACCTAACTTTTTTTTTTTTTTCCAAATCTGTGAAATGGAACACTTAGAAAGGTATGAGAAAAGTTCTGGATCTTCAGTATTGATTTCATTTCTTTCTATTCTAATTTCTGGGGCCAAATATGTTAGAGAAAAAGTAAATACAAAGCAAAAAGGTATGTAGTCAAAATATTTATTATTTATATCATGTGTACAGAAACTTAGAAAGGATTCTGTGAAGAGAATTATAAAGTAAATTGAAGAAATGGTCCCTGAACTAAAGTAATTTGACTAATTTTGAAGACAGTTTTATTTAGATAAAAACCATAGAATCTCAGTGGCTTAAGAAACAAAGCCTTGTTTATGCTTTTACTGCATATCCTGCATAAATCACTGAGGAGATGTGCTCTAGAGCATCATTCAGGGACCAAGGCTGATGGAGCTTCATCATCTTAGAGCTGCACCACCTGGTTCATACGGCCTTCTAGATTGTATCATGGGAAGGGTGAGCTCCAGCTCTTCCATACTTTACCTCGGAAGTGACACAACATATGTTCCCCAGCCCATCAGCCAGAACTAGTCAGATGGCCCTGCTTAACTGCAAAGAGACTGGGAAATGGGGGAGAGAAGATAAAATGCTTGCTGTGGGTTACTCACTCTGTCACAGAGAAAGAACAAACAAAACTGGGAAGATACTTTTACAAAACATCTTAAAGTAAATGCAAATAAAGAATAAGGTAAATTCTGGGAGGACTCAGAAGAAAAAAGTTATTTGAATTAGTTGATGAATTATTTGGCTAGAAGTCTTCTTTTAAAAAGAAGAGTATTGAGACAAGATGTGTTGAACATCTGTCTTCCAGGTAGAGGAAAAAAGTTAGAGACTGATGATTTAGTTCTGATAATTACATGTTGCAAACTAAGTGCCTACAAAGTCAGGCCCTCATACAGGTGAAAAAGAATGAGAAAAGAGGCCTGAAATCAATCACCAGGCAGAGAGCTAAGGTGGGATGGTTGATGAGAAGGACTTCAAAAGTAGGTATTAGGAAGTTGGCTCTGCAGGTTTTAGTTCCTATGCATTCTAGGGTATATGCTTTATGCCAAGAAAAATTTTTTAAAAAGTGTTTGGCCTGGCAATCATTTGAAGAATAGAGTAAAGACAGGATTGGCAATCATATGCATGGTATGTTTTTAATGGATATTAAAATCTCAATTTATATTACAGAAGAATTTCTTCCTGAAATGGACCATGAAGTTGTCTACTTGGTTATCATCTTGACTTCATGGGCCAGTAGTTCCTTGAACAAACACCTAAGTTTTGTTAACATAGGTGGTCTTATTTCTCATTCTCAATGGTTGAGTTACGTTGACACAGATGGTTTCAATTCCCACAAGGAAAGGATGTAGATGGAATAATAAAATAAAATAATAATTATGCATTAACTACAAAGGTATTGAGGAAGTATAAATTGACTTCAATACTGAAAAACTCTGGAGTTTACGTAGATGAGAGAATGCCTCCAGAGGCATCTGTGATCTCTATTCTAATGTGAATGACTTGGAGAAATGTTATGGTGTAGTGATTACAGAATAGGAAACTGAAATTTCAGTATTCAGTTAGTCTTAAATAATTAGAGTTGAAATCCCATGATGGTTTCATTGAGCGAATATAGAGGAAAACTAATAGGAATGAAAGTAGTGAATCAGCTTGGGGAACGACAGGCGTTAATAACCAATAAAGAGAAAAAAATGATATGAGAAAGGAAAAGAAGAGCAGGATTTTACTGTGAAAGGTGTACACAACAGGTAGATTTATGGGCATAAAATCAAAGAACTTAATACTAGGCTGTAATCTAGAGTACAAATAAGAAAGCTGTGAAGAAGAATGGCCGTAATTTAGGCAAAATCATACAAATAGTTACTGGTAAAGCTAGGATTTAAAACAAGTCTTCTGAATTATTGGCTAGATTCTAATACACTGGCTGCCCATTGGCTTTTCATGCAGATGAAACAACAACATATTTAAGACCTGTACTAGGGAGGAAAGTAGTGACTCTAAACTTAACACTTTTGGTGAGGTTATAACAGCAAGGACCTGATGGTGTGAATATGAGGAGTTGAATTGGTGAGGCAAGGTCCAGGCAAAGATCAAGATGACCCATTTGCATGAATTTAGGAGAGGTAGAGTAGTATTTAAGAGGTTTCTCAGTACTTAGGGCATCTAAGCTGAATTGGGGCTTAAATATTTTTTAATATAATGTTTTACTTTATAGTTTTAGAACTTTCCACTTTTTTTTTCTTTGAGGTGTTCTCATGTAATAGCTTGTCACAAAATTCGACTTTTAAAAGGTCAAACTTATTAAAAAGCAAAAGTGCTTGAGATATTTCCTTGTTCTTCTTTTAATATTCTGCCTTAATTTTGAATGGTTAATTGGAAGCCAACTTCAACTTCAAAAGCCTAGTTGTAGTTGAAGACAAACTACCTTCATAACTGCAACTAGTAGACCATCAGACCTATTCTCTTAAGCAGTGCCTTTGCTTATTTGGGTTAACTGGAGAGCTGATTTAACCATAGTACCCACTCTATCAAAGCAAGGAATGGCTGCAGTAGAGCAAGAAGGAAGCAGTCCCTTACCAGTTCTCTCTGGTAGTGTTAAAAATTCCTATGAACAGGATCCCAGTTCTTCATGCCTTCTAGTCACAGCCCCCAAATAACCCTGATTTCTTTGTTAGCAGTTAAAAGGCTAGAGTGGTACACACTCAATTATCTTTCTATGCAAATTTATACTTCTCTCTGTTTAAGGTCTCTTCCGTTCTCTCTGTGTGAAATCCTGGCCCTTCTATTTACCAGCAGCTGTCCTTAAGTAGGCTTTCCAAGTTTCACTTTTTTCAGCTATAAAATTGAGCTAATAATAGAACTTGTCATGCAAAGTTAAATTGGAGTCTAAATGAGATAACACCTGTGAAGTCCTTTTTATACTGTCTTGGAAATATTCAGTAACTTGTTCAGAAATTCAAAACTAGTAAATGGTGAAGTTTGGAATTAATCCCAGGTCTATTTCTTCCCTTCAGAGTACGTATAATAACTGATTCAAAATTGTAGTTAGTTATTATCACTTTTATTACTGTGTTCAAGAAAATCTGCTAGTTCCTGTGGATTACAAAAAAGAATTAGCTTCCTTTATTCTCCTTAGTAAAGCATGCTACGTTAGTGCAATATGGTTAAGAAAAGTGCATTCACCTAAGTGGCAAGTACCACTAATATTAAGTAGCCTGAAATATAAGCCAAATGAGCAGTAAACATTAGGGACGTTAACAATTATATTGAAGGAGAGATTATGTAAATCTGATGTGAATGAGCAACATTTATGAAGGAGAAACGTTTAAGATAAGCTTGATTAGTAAAGTGTAGATAAGAAGAAAGAGAAAGCAAGGGCCTTCCAAGCAGGGATTAAAGGGCGCAGGCAGAGGAGTTGGTATGGATGGGGGATCATCAGCAAATTTGACTGGTAGAGTGCTTTAGGTAGGGAAATAGTGGGAAATGCATTTAAAGAGAGAAGCCACTGTTAACTGACACAGCTCTTTGAATGTCAAGTAGCATTTAGACTTTTTCATGGACAATGGTAAACTGCTAAAAGGCTTAGAATTTCTTTAAATCAATATCTTCTGATCAAATTCACTTAAAAACACTATCTGAAATTGTGCCATGTTTTTTGGCCAATATTGACCCAAAGATATCAGTTAGCTAACAATCTCAATTTCACTCAGATTAGTAAAATCTTACTCTCCACTTTTTTTTACAGTGAAAGCAGATATTAAATACAGATTTGAAGTTCCCTTAGAAAATATTAAAAGAACAACAGAAAACACTTTTTTTAATTTTAAATATGGAACGCTTCACGAATTTGCGTGTCATCCTTGCGCAAGGGCCATGCTAATCTTCTCTGTATCGTTCCGATTTTAGTGTATGTGCTGCCGAAGCACGCACAGAAAACACTTTTGAACAAAAGAATTGCTAAAACAGATTTAGGACATGTTGCAATAGAAAAAAATGTCTTTTTATGCAATAATTAGAAATTATTTATATTTAATGCTATTTTTAATATTACCATGGGGATAAGACTACATCAAAGCTCAAGGAAGGTCATAGTAGAAGCTATTTTATTGAGGTAGAAATTGACCTTCTGACATTCTGTCGGGCTGGAGTTGTGGGCTATATATCTTTCCCCTCTTAGTTTTTCTACAGAATGCCTTTGGTAACATGGGTATGAGTCATAAAACTAACCGTAGGTATTACTTGATCAAGCAATACCAAACACCACTCCTCAACCCCCACTATTATACCCTCTTTATCACATTCTCTGATTCTTTTCTGGTTCTCTATTTTAACAAATGGAACAGTCCTCTAGGATTTCAAATAAGTCTGGCAAGTGTTTGTAGGAACATAATCCAGCTCTCTAGTTAAAGCTTGTCAACATTTCTCTTTGAAAATCTCTATTTTTAGAGGCTTATCAGTTAGCCATAAAAATACTGCTACTGTTTAGAACTTGGTGCACAGGAACTCAGTCAAGACAAGATTGTCACACATACTTTTTGGTTCTCTTTAAAACTAGCTATTTTGACTACATTTTAGTTTCAGAGAAGCTGAGCAAAAATGGGAGATGGTTATTTTTATGCTTATTTTCTCACAGCTAAAAAAAGAAAAAAATGGCTCGGCTTAATTGAGAAAAACTGTTTTTGGTCATTATAATGTTACATAGAGGGAAATCTATATTAGGCAGCATCACATAAATTTAGTATTTTAAATATATTTAAATTCTGAAAAAATATGGATTGCTGACTGATGATCATATATACATGTATACCATGTGACACATATGTCCTACTAGGAAGAGTTTAAGCAAGCACTATTTCTTTTGAGGTTTAGAGAATATTTTTTTGAACACCCAGACACACAGACTTTTTCAAAGTTTACCATAGCCATCCATATATGGACACACCTTCCAATTCGATTGCTCTCACCTCTCTCAGTAGTCTTTACTGGGATGCCAGAGTGTATTTCCAGAAACATATATTCATTGCTTTGTTTTTGGCATCAATAGCTACCTCTCCCTATTACCCCCACACCACAGCCCAAGATTAGTTGGAGAATGAGGCTGAGATGTTGCTTCATTGAATAACTATCGTTATCGTCCTACTGTCCCCAGCCAAGAGGGCATCATGGCTTGATCCAGGGGGTGAGAGCTATCCTAGCTGTTGAGGTCAGTTTCCTCTGTCCGGTATTTTATTTAAACTTTTTCTCTGTATTAATATTCTAATTTCAAATCCCTTTCATTTTCTCCCTTTCCAACCATATTTCTGTCAATTTCTAAATTACCTGACTATACTGTAGACACAGAAACATTCATCAGATCGAGGTTGCAGATTTTGTTTTTCTGTGTGTAGTTAGTGATACTGCTGCAGTGGTTGTTATAGTAACCAGTTCTCTTCAGCAGAAGAAGGAGGAAGGGAATTAGGCAATGCTCGAGATTTAGTAAAGGAGATGAAGTCCCTAGATTTCGTATTTCATTAGGAGATGATTCTGGGGCATCAGCTCTCTTTTAAGATCTCTGTTTTTAAGTGAAGAGTGAAGTAAATGCAGATGCTATCTATCCTTTTCCCTGAATTGACCTGGATAGATTCAGTCTCCATCAAATGTGTGTAGGTTTATGTAGTTATCCATCAAATGCATATCCAGAGAGTTCAGACAAAAGTGTCTGAGTTACTCAGAAAGTTCAGTAAATTACAGAAAGCTACAAAGTCAATTTTATATGCCACGGTCACCTACAGCATGCAATTTGCAAAATACAATCAGGTTCTCAGTAAATGCTTTTTGCTACATCTTATTTAGCTTCTTTGATTTGTTTCTTCTTTATTACAAAAGAGCTATCTGTTGGGTAATGAAAAAATATTCTTTTTCCTCCTTCCAAACTCAATTAGTTCCTAGAAGTAGCATCATTAACAGATCTATTTCTATGCAGTTACAAGAATGTCATTATACCCATGCCCTGCTAAATCGATATCCATACACATATATGGGATTTTTTAACACATATTTTTGATCATAGAGTCTAAGACTTAATTTTTTAACTTTTTTATTTTGTAGTATAATATATATACAAAACAAAGAAATAAAAAAGCAATAGTTTTCAAAGCACTCTTCAAAAAGTGGTTACAGGATAGATCCCAAAGTTTTTCATGGGCTACCACACTATCCTCTCATATTTTCCTTCTAGCTGATCCAGAATATAGAAGGCTAGAGGGCTTTAATACTTTTTTTATCATCATAATTGATATTTTTTCCTTCTTTTTTTGTGAACAAAAACATATGTACAAAAAAGCTATAAATTTCGAAGCACAGCACCACAATTAGTTGTAAAACATATTTCAGACTTTGACATAGGTTACAATCTCACAATTTTAGGTTTTTACTTCTAACTGCTCTAAAGTACTGGAGACTTAAAGAGATATCAATTTAATGATTCAGCATTCATGTTCATTTGTTAAGTCCTATCTTCTGTGTATAATTCCACCATCATCTTTGATTTTTCTATACCTCCCTTTGGGGTTATTTGGGCTATGGCAATTCTAAATTTTTGATACTGGGAGGGACTGTCAGTAATATGGGGTAGGGAGATGGAACTATCTGATGTTCTGGAGAGGCTGAACTAGGTTTCAGGACTTATCTGGACCAGGGACCCATCTGGAAGTTGTAAGTTTCTGAAAAGTTAGCCTAGTGCCTGGAACCCTTGTGGAATCTTATATATTGCCCTAGGTGTTCTTTAGGGTTGCTTGGAATGGTTCTGGTTGGGGGTTGGCAGGTTATGATAGGTAGCAAGGTCTACCTGAATCTTGGGTAAGAGCATCCTCCAGAGTAGCCTCTCAACCGTATTTGAACTCTCTCTGCCATTGATACTTTATTAATTACACTTCTTTTCCCACTTTCGGTCAGGATGGAATTGTTGATCCCATGGTGCCAGGTCTAGATTCATCCTTGGGAGTCCTATCCCACGTCACAAGGGAGACTTTCATCCCTGGATGTCAGGTCCCATGTAGAGGGGAGGGCAATGATTTCACCTTCAGCGTGCAGTTTAGAGAGACTGAGGCCACATCTGAGCAACAACAGAGGTCCTCAGAAGTAACCACCTATAGGCATGTCTATAGGTAGTCTAAGCTTCTTCGCTACCTACATAAGCTTCACAAGAGTAAGCCTCATGATCAAGGACATGGCCTATGATTTGGGTATCCCTAAGGTTTGACACAGTATCAGGGGATTCCCTGATGGTAAAGTTTAATAGTTTCATAGTCTTTCTCCCATCCCTCAGGGAACTTTGCCAATACTTTTTGATTATCTGTTTAATATACTCTAGGATGTTTCCAGGCATTACAATAACCTATACAGTATTAAAGGCCCTCTTTCTTATTCTGTGCTTCCAGTGTTTCAGTTGTTCAAATGAACTATACAAATAGGTTGAATTAGATTATGCATGACAGAAAATTTCAGTTCCAGATCAAATGAACCTTTCTTCCACTGGTCTCAAAGAGTATGTGTGGTCCTAAAATATAGACACTATCTTCCTTACCCCTATGTTCTGAATTATTTTAACCCCAATCTGTTCAGCTTTGTTCTTATCTCTAAATATCAGACTATTTATATAAAACAGCCTCTCAAAATCCAGAAATAATAATCCCCACTCTGGACTTAATATGTCGGCTCTAAAAGCTTACAATCTAGGGCCATTTTCTTATAAGAATTTTCTAAAGGTGATCATACCATTGCCATTGTTTTTTCTTTGTTTCTGGCTTATTTTGTCTCACCAGATGTCCCACATGTTCATTCACATCATTGCATGCCTCGTTCATAAGTATACACTACCGATCATCGTCATTTCTCCATCGTTGGTCGTCATTTGCATCCTTCAGCCACCTGCATTCATCGGGCATCATGTAGAGAGCCCAAAGTCCACAGTCCATCAACATTCTCAATTTTAGACAATTTCATTATTCCCTAGAGACAGAAAACCAATAAACACACCCTCACCAACTAGGAAATCTAAACCTCCTCTTAACTCTTGTCCCTCACCCCATTATTTACCTTTACTGTTGTTCTGAGGCTTAGTTTATTCACTTACTTACCATGGGATGCTTCTCATGCTAATACATGAAGATAAAAAAAAAAGCTCTTAGTGTGTTATGTCATAATTTATATAAGCACCACCTGCTAACAAACAGTTAGATGCTTTCCAATTTGTTTCCCTCCTTAATCAGTATTGTAATGAATGTTCTCAAATGCAAAAGCAGGTATTGATAAAAGAATTTTTGTTCCATGGAATAGGAACATCTCATGTTTTAATAAATATTGCCAAATCATCATCCAAAAGAATGTCAAAGTCTGCAGTGCTATTAATGACATATAATGTGCCAATTTCTTCACTCCTTCATAGATGACAGATATTATCTTCAAAAAATATGTTGCCAATCTGATAGGCAAAAAATGATATCATGTTAGTATCTTTATTATTAGTTCCTTGGGTTTTGTTTGTTTTTTCCTTTTGTTTTAGGCACGTTTTTCACATTTACCAGCTATTTGTGTTTCTTCTTTGAAACACTTGTTCTAATCCCTTCTACATTTCTTCATTTACACTGACTGTTACTGGAATGTACAAATCAATCAATGGGAAAGAAGGTGAAATGGTATTTTAATATATATACACATATATATACATATATAATAAACAGAATTTATTGATAAATTTGGCACATTTTTATAATACTATGCCTTCCTTTGCTGTAATATGACTTCTCTATTTTTTCCAGAAGATCTTTTATATCCATAAGTAAAAATGTATATATTCTTTTATGCAAGTCTAGCACATTTTGGTTACATAACTTTTCAGTATTTTATACATTTTGGTGCTACTGTAACAAGCATATCCAAAAATGTAATTTTTCCAAGTTCTATATTGTTTATACGAAATTTAGCTTTGTGGGCCAATCCTTTATCCAAATAACTTGGTAAATTACCATGCTGTTATTGTGCAAGGTATTCTTTAATGGGAATATTTCTAGAATTTTACCATTTAAATAGATGCTACTGTATGTTTCTGGTTGTACTTTATAAAGTTAAGCAAAGTTTTATTGCCTTTTGCTAAAATACTTAGAAGCCCTTGTTTTTTCTTATCTTTTTTTTGTTGAAAAATAACATATGCACAAAAAAGCAATAAATTTCAAAGTACATCACAACAATTAGTTGTAGAACCAATTTCAAAGTTTGGTATGGGTTATAATTCCACAATTTTAGGTTTTTACTTCTAGCTGCTCTAAGGTACTGGAGACTAAAAGGGTATCAATATAATGATTCAGCAATCATACTAATTTGTGAAACCCTACATTCTCTGTATAACTCCACCATCACCTTTGATCTTTCTCCCACTCTTTAGGGGTATTTGGGCTATGGCCATTCTAACTTTTCCATGTTGGAGGGGACTGTCAATAATATGGGATAAGGGGATGGAACTAACTGATGTTCTGGAGAGGCTGGACCCTCTGTATTTCAGGACTTATCTGGTCCAGGGACCATCTGGAGGTCATAGGTTTCTGGAAAGTTACTCTAGTGCATGGAATCTTTGTAGAATCTTATATGATGCCCTAAGTGTTCTTTAGGATTGGCAGGAATGGTTTTGGTTGGGGGTTGGCAAGTTATGGTTAGAGGCCCTTGTTTTGTGTTAGATGTTGAAGTATATAGCCCTTTTTTCAGAAGAAAGCTGGTTACATTTTGAAAAATTTTAGTTATGAATTTCGCGTTCCAATAATGCAGAGAAGATTATATTGGACCAATCTACCCACATACAAGAAGTATAAACTCTGGATGAGTATTAAAATTAACTCTCTAAAGGCACAAAGAGCAAAAAAAGGCGGGTAGCAACTGGATATGTATGTTCATTTGTTCATAATTCATTATTCTTTTAATGTACAGATTCTTTAAAAATTAGAAGAAATAGTGAAATGACTTCTTATTAAAGAGTTCATTTTAAATTGTCCTAGATTGTAGCTGTAATTTGTCTCTTTTTATTTATTGAATCCTAGTGTAAAATTCCTTGTGGGATATCTTGGGAAGAAGGACAGTTTCTTCTTTTTCTCACATCTGCACTCATGAATGTGTTGTGTGTATGTGTTTGGGTCAATTCTTTCCTGTATATTTTCTATGTTTTAGAAATTCTTCAATATTTTTATCCCATTTTGATAAGCCCTTTATGGTTTACAGGAATTCCATGGATTTATTCTATTTTCCCATCATCTCTTCTATTATTTCTCCAGAGCTTTCTGAGGCAGTAGAGGTTAAACCTGCTTTTGGTCAGTTATCTTGAAAGGGAAATCCTTTTATCCACTTTTGAAATCCAGGTAGAACTTCATTTGTCTCTGCTCCTTAAAGGAATGTTTTTGATATACAGGTCCTTTTAGGAGATTTGATGCTTTAGAATGGCATGCAGGTAGGGGAAGGCAGATCTTGAGGTGATGACATCTTTATTAGAGTTCCTACTCTATTTGCCTATCGCCTATTCAATTAGCATGTTTTCAAAGTCAGGTTTAGAAACTTCAATACTATTTAATAAGGAACTCATGGGGTGAAATGTATTTTAAAGTCTAAAAAAAGTTCATTTTGTTATTTTGTGATTATTATTGTGTCATTTTTATTATTATTTTACTCTTTCAAATACCCAGTTACCTCAGTCCAGGAAAACTCACTCTATTGCCTTGGGACAATATTCAGAATTTTAGTCAAGATTTATGACTAAACAGCTTACTGAATTTATAAAATATTATCCTAACCTCTTTTTTTTTTTTGTAGGCTGCCAAAGGAAAGATGGGTGATGAACAGGACTGATTATTCTTTTGTGATTATGAAAAGAACTAAAGTGAGAAATCTGCAGCTCGAAATAGAAAACAAACAAATGTAATCGATGTTCTCATGGCAACAAATGCGGGAACCATTGAGTTCTCCTCGGAGCTGTCACTGTGTAGGATTGGGGTTCCAGGGTGAAGTGTAGGCAGGAGGTGGTAACTGCCCTTGTTTCATTAGAAATACTCAGGTAGAAATACCCTGTCCCTTTTCTCCCCTCTGTGTCCTATTTGAATATAATGTATTGTTTCTATGTAAATGTGTTTCAGAATTTTCAGACTCATTTTTTAACACCAATAATTCTATCTAATAATGACATTTACTCTTATTTTCTATGGATTTTGGAATTTGTTGGCTGTTGAGAGGAGCAGGGATTTGTAATCGATAGATAAGGGTGCCAATTTTGGCTAGACCAGCTATTAACTGTGGGATCTTTGACAGAGCGAATCAGTAAAATGGCTCTATGATAAGACACTCCAGGTTGCTTTATTGTGCAAATATATAATATATATGTGAAGTGCCTGGATTTTATAGGGACATAATAAACATCCGTTACCTTCTATTTCAGTCATATGTTTTCATATGAGGTGCCATATAATTCTGCATTATTTATTCCTTTGTTTATTAAATACTTCACACAAATATAATTTATTCAATGTTTACTCAGAGCTGCTGAGAAAATTAGTGGGAATATCATGTAGGAAGACAGGAAAATGACAGAATGTGGGAAGAAATAAAGATCGAGTTCTGAAAGCAGACTGCAAGAATTCATAAAGGTTTTATGAACCTTTATGTTAATAAAATATGCTATTTCCATGCAGGTTATGGGATAAGATAGAATTACTAGTGGATTCAAGAAAACATTAAAAAATAAATAGAATAATACTTTTTGAAATAAGTGCTAGGACTTCCAGTTTAAACAAAGTTCACTGATCCTGAGTAGTAACTTTACTCCTTTCCCAAACCCCACTGACGTGGCAGAAAAATATGATTAGGAGAATAAATTCATAGTAGCCCCAGCAAGATGAAAATGTGCCATCAACAAACCTGAATAGATAGGAATTTGGAAAGTTAGAAGGCAGATGCTATTAATTTGAGAGACAAACACAATAGAACTGAGGATTCTGTAAACTCACAAATGTAAAAGTGGAGATCTCCAAGAAAGTGGAATTTCCCTCATAGGATCCTCATAGTTCCATCTTCAGAGGTGGTGCAGGCTGAGAAAAAGAGAAGGCCATATAGAAGAACTTCTCCATACCGCATACTTAGACTTGAGCAATAAGGGGAAAAAAGGAAGAAAATTAAAAGATTATATTAACAAGTCATGTAGGATATTGTCACGTTTATGTATTTATTAAAATTACATAATTGTGCATAGCTACATATAAAAATAAATGGCCCTTCTAATATTGTGTGGATACCTCTGAAGTTATACTCAGTGCACACTGGATATCCAGGGGAAACCCATGAGTGATTACCATTTTCTATGTATAATCAAGAGTTAAATGCACTGAACTAGAAACCCATGCACTTTTTTATTTCTAACTTTTTTATTGTATAATGTAACATATATAAAAAGCAAAGAAAGAGAAACGCAATAGTTTTCAAAGCACTCTTCAACAAGTAGTTACAGGACAGATTTCAGAGTTTGTCATGGGCTACCATACCATCCTCTCAGATTTTTCCTTTTAGCTGCTCCAGAATATAGGAAGCTAGAAGGAATAAATTTTTTTCAGCACAATCAACTTTTTGTGTGTATGTGTGAAAAATAACATTTATACTGAAAAGAAATTTAAAATTTTTAAAATTGCTTTTAAGGAGCAACGAATGACATATATACTAAAAGGCACAGTGCAGCAATTAGTTGTAGAAAACATTTCAGAGTTTGGTATGGATTACAATTCCACAATTTTAGGTTTTACTTCTAGCTGCTTTAAGATACCAGAGATAAAAGAAATATCAATTTAATGATTCAGTAATCATATTCGTTTGTTAAATCCTGCCTTCTCTGTATAACTCCAAAAAGAAATATCAACTTAATGATTCAGTAATCATATTCGTTTGTTAAATCCTGCCTTCTCTGTATAACTCCACCATCACCTTTGATCTATCTGTTCCTCTCTTTAGGGGTATTTGGGCTATGGCCATTCTAATTTTTCAGGTTGGAAGGGGGTGTAAACAATATGGAGTAGGGAGATGGAACTAGCTGTTGTCTTGGAGAGGCTGGGCCCTCTAAGTTTCAGGACTTTTCTGGTGCTGGGACCCATCTGGAGGTTGCAGATTTCTGGAAAGTTATCCTAGTCATGGAACCTTTGTAAAATCTTATATATTGTCCTAGGTGTTCTTTAGGATTGGCTGGAATAGTTTTGGTTGGGGTTTGGCAAGTCTTTGATAGGTAGCAATGTCTAACTCAAGCTTGCATGAGAGTGACCTACGGAGTAGCCTCTTGACTCTATTTGAAGCCTCTCAGCCACTGATACTTTATTAGTTACACTTCTTTCCCCCTTTTGGTCAGGATGGAATTGTTGATTCCACAGTGTCAGGACCGAGCTAATCCCTGGGAGTCATCTCCCATGCTGCCAGAGATACTTTCACCCCTGGATGTCATGTCCCACGTTGAGGGGAGGGCAATGATTTCACTTGCAGAGTTGAACTTAGAGAAAGTGAGGCCACATCTGAACAACAAAAGAGGTCCTCCAGAAGTAACTCTTATCATACTTATGGGTAGGCTAAGCTTCTCCACTACCTACATAAGTTTCACAAGAATAAATCTCAAGATCAAGGGCTTGGTCTATTGATTTGGGTGTCCCTCATAGTTGACACAGTATCAGGGGATTTCCCTCATGGTAAAGTTTAATAGTTCCATATTTTTTCTTCCATCCCTTCCAGGGACTTTGCCAATACTTTTTGATTATCTGCTTAAAATATTCTAGGATGTATGCAGGTATTACATTAGGCTATACAGGATTAAAGGCCCTCCTTCTCATTATGGGCTCCCTGTGTTTCAATTGTTCAATGAGCTATCTAGACAGCTTGAGTTAGATTATGTGCTTCAGAAAATTTAGATTCCAGACAAAATAAATTTCTTCCTTTGGTCTCAAAGAGTAGGTACGGATCTAAAATATAGACAATGTCTTCCTTGCCCCTGTGTTCTGAATTACTTTAATCCAGACCTGCTCAGCTTCATTCTTATCTCTAAATACCTGGTTATTGATATATAAAACAGCCTCTCAAAATCAACCCATGCACTTTTAAGAGTAAAGTTCTAGAAGTTTTGATTATGCTATCTGAAGCATTTATATTTTTCATTTTTTCTCATATGTTCTGTAATGTGTTCTAGGAGATTCATTTCCATTCTTTCAGTTTTATCCAACTGCAGCATCCAGGTAACTATCCCCAATTCTTCTGCCTTGCACAAAGTAAGCATCCCCATAACATTACTTCATTTGGAATCATACTTGCAGAATATTAAATTGCCAACATCTGGGGTGATAAGTGTAAATGTTGCACTTCACTCACATCTCTCAAACAAGCTTTATCCTTGCCCATAGAATATTGATGCATTTGTGAAATGAATTTTCTGTATTTTGTTGTCTTAGCTTTTGGGAATGAACATTCCTTTTATGCTAGAATAGCAGAACTTGTATTCCAATATGTGGAACTTTAGAAACTTTGTATTATTGCCTTTATTGATAATGAGCTAGGTCATTGAAATGAACAATAAGTAACCAAACAATAATACCACCTGTTTTAGATTCTTTATCAAATTTTATTGTAGTTCTATTTTTCTTTAGGGCTTTAATCATTATCTTATTTAATTTTTTCTTATACTTAGTCTGATATAATTTTTCCAAAGCCTTTTTCAAATAGATTATATTTCTGTGTACTTATAACAATCTAAATTTAGGAGTCTTATCAGAAAATTCTAAACATTCATACAATTCCTCCTATTTAGTATTCAATCATTGGGTCTTAGTAATAAATAGCTTAATTGGTACTCAAAGTATATAAACACCATTATTAAAAAACAAAAAACTTCTAGCATTCTTCCCAGGTGAAAATGCATGAGAGAGTTTCACATGAAAAAGCCAAGGCACAGTCAAGGTATAAACAACCTAGCATTCCTTCAAAAGCAAATGTCACAAGTAATTTTAGAGGGAGAGATATATCTGTTGCAGCAGTAGTCCTGAATTCTCTTGGAAATTATAATTCATGCCTGTTACAAAACTGTTTTATGATCAAGAAACAATATATCCTTGGATTTTGGCATTCTGTTACTGTAATTAAATCTAAACTATCAACCTATTTCAGTCATTAGTGATGTATCTAGTAACAGAAAGTGGCATCAATAAATACATAATATTAGATAATCCTTCCATGATTTGTGTAGTATTTTATTTTTCACAGTAGCACACCATCTTTCAAAGAGCAAGAAACTAAAGGAAAACTAAGCTGTCCATGTACTTTGTATGTTTTAGATCTCAGCTTAACCATCGATACCTCAGAGATTTATCTTACATCAGTGATCAATTCAACTATACAAAAATTTTTATTATTATACTTTTATTGATCTTCACTTCTTGATACCTATCACAGATATAATTTTACATTCTGTGAGATTATTTGATAGCTGGATCTCAAAATAGAATGTGATCTATAGGGCAGAAAGGATTGCATTTTGTTCTTTGGATCCATTTTCTTTCTTTGTTTCTGAGTGAAATGGGTTAGTGGTCTCATCATCTATAAAACGTACCTAGAAGAGTATATGGCAAATAGTAGGCACAGAAAATGTACTTATTACTTCATTGACTGGGACAATTAAGAAGATAAACAATGAAGATTATTACTGATTTGGTGAGAAAAATTTTAGTAGGGTGGTAGTTGAAATATAAATAGGAAAATTAGCATCTCACCTCAATACATCAGAAAAATAACAACGAGGTAAAAGGTATATGGACAAAATTTTAAAAGCATCATCTGTCCTAAACAAAACAATAACACTACAACAGCAAGATAAATGTCTCTGTAGACTTGAATGGAAGAAGCATACATCAGCAGGGTAGACTGATATTTCAGACATACTCCAAGCTGACAAAAAGATGGAGGTGGGTCGGATCATGGAAATCAAAAGCAATATATAGGTAGCAGGGTCAGAAGCCAAGGGGCAAAATATGAAAACAGGAGCAAGACAAATAAAAAAAAACTATAATCACTGCATGAGATTGGCAGTCAGGGCATTAAGATTTTTAAAAGCTTCTTGGGTGAGTTTATTGTCTAGCCAAGATTGACAACCTCTTGAATAAAAATAGGCTTGGAATAGACTCAACACTTTATGCACAATCTGCATAAATACCTTTTACAATTAGTAAAATGGACTATAAATGCTATTAGTTCAGAGAAAAGAAAATCTGGATGGCCAAGTGCTAGTATATAAAAATATATTCCAGTTCACTAGTAATCATAGTTTTAATTTGCATTTAAAACATTGCTCCAGGCCCCTGGGTTCCAACAACTTTCCCCGGGGTGACTTCTTTCTGCATCTCCAAAGGCCTGGGCTGAGCCGCGAGTGCCGAGACAGGTATGCTGAGATGCTTTGGCTGTGCTATGTTGAGCTCTCTCATTTAAGCACCAGCCAATTAAGTCAAACATCATTCATTGCAGCAGGCACGCCTCCTAGCCGACTGCAGATGTAATTAGCAACAGATGAGGTTCACATACCATTGGCTTATGTCTGCAGCAACAAAACTAGGTATGCTCACCTGGCCAAGTTGACAACTGAATCTAACTAACACAAATATATTAATAAGATGGAATACAGGTTCATTGTTTATCTTATTTCTATTAATTAGCATTGTTGCAATAGAACTCAATCTTGAAATTGACTGGTTAAAAGCAATGACCATTTACCTACCTCATGCTTTGTGTGGGTAGTCAGTTTGAGCTGTGCTCACCTTAAAAGTTCTCCTGGATTTGTCTGGGCTCACCATGCATCTACAGCAGCTGCTGGTACATCACCCCATTCGTGAGTCTATGGGTTGGTCCACTGGCAGCTGGGGTGAAGAGATAACTGAGCACGTGCCTCACATCAGAAATTAGACCAGTCCAGGATTGTTCACATAGTGGTAGTTACAGGATTCCCAAGAGCAACAAACAATCAAGGTCCAATTTGGAGACACTTTTCAAGCTTCTGCTTGTGAATCAGATGGCCAATCCAGATTCAAGTTGCGCATAAATACATTCTACTCTTGATAGAAGTTGCAAAGTAATTGTGACCATTTTTGCAATATACCCTTGAGCCCAGAAGTCTTTTCAAATTCAGATATTTTCATTTAATAAAAGTCATTTATTACGTGTACTTGAATGTTCACTAACAACCCAAGAAGGTTCTGAAACAGCACTCTATAAACAAACAGTTTAATGCTTTTACAGCAAAATATATGGTCACTAGGTGTGTTAGTTAGATTCAGTTGTCAACTTGGCCAGGTGAGCACACCTAGTCTTGTTGCTGCGGACATAAGCCAATGGTACGTGAACCTCATCTGTTGCTAATTACATCTGCAGTCGGCTAGGAGGCGTGTCTGCTGCAATGAGTGACGTTTGACTTAATTGGCTGGTGCTTAAATGAGAGAACACAACGTAGCACAGCCT